>JAQQSW010004650.1:0-14389 GCA_028646575.1 Pseudocheirus occidentalis | reverse complement strand
GCTGCGCTGCCTGTAGTGCTTTCTGTCTTGTGGAGAGTTTTGGAGCTTGAAAATCTGTTTAGCGTCCCATTTTCTGAGTTTTTTAGTGTGTTTGTGTGGGAGCTGTGGTGCTTTGCTGCTTCTATGCAGCCATCTTGGCTCCGCCCCTTGTGTGTAATTCTTAAAACAGGATTTAGAAATGCATATGTCTAATTAAGGATATTTCTTCCTTTTGTTTATTTGTCTTTAGCTAAGTTATATGGAAATTCAAAAGATAAGATTTCATTTTGTGGTATTGTGAATCTTTTAAAAAATGCCCTTCTTTAGTTGGGCAGTTGAAGGAAATTCTCCGTTCTAAGTTTAAATGATCATAATTTTTGTTTGTTTTTTGTCACAGACATTTTAAGACATCTTAAAACTTCAGAGCATGTACAGTCATGTTTATTCATTTTGATTCTTCTGAATACATATATTCTGTACTTACTGCTCTGTTCTTCTGAAATTAACATCATCAAGTTGTGAATTAGACTAATGTACACAAGGGGAGATTATGGAAAGTGTGTTTGTATTTTAAGAATGAAATCATCAATCTTATCCCAAATCTAATTCGCATTTTTGTTGATGTAGATGACTAAAACAGCTGCTTTCTTCACCTCAATAACTAGGACATCATCAACAGATGAAACCTGTTTTGCAAAATTAAGTAAGACTCCCTGACAAAGAGAGAATTGTGAAACCTAGTGCTGGTTTACCTAAAAATTGAATCAAAGACAACATAGTGATAGTGGTAAGGAAGGAAAAATCAGATGCAAAATCACAAATTGTAGATGAAAACGTGTATTAATCACTCTCAGCAAAGCTCTTCTTCATCCCTTTAACCTCTAAACAAAGACGTTATGTGCCAGTGTAAAACAGGAGCTCTGCTCCAGACAGATTCAGGTTTATACTGGATTCAAATAGGCCTAAGAAAGACAGTGGAGCCATACATAAGGGATGCATATTCTTGTGGTGGCTGAGAAGATAGGGAGCATCTGCCAAATCACTTTATTCCCAAGCGGCCAGTTGAGACAAGGAGTAGGTGCATCCATCCACCTTTAGTGCAGGGAAGTTCAATAGGGGCTTCTCCTCATCATTACTTTATTCTCGCAGGGGCAGGTTCAGACAGGGAGTAGACATCTGCACCTACTGACCAACACTCACTTGATATATAGAGAAACACACAAAGTAGGCAGCATGCCAACAATGAGCTCATAAGTTTACATTGTCTTTGGTTACATAATGACATATCTGTCAGCATGGTGCAAGTGCAGTGTTAATGTTTATGTGCCATGGATCCTGGCTACCTGTATGAATACAGATCCATGCCACAAAAGCCAGATATAGAGTAATTAGAGTTAAATCCATAAGCTAGGAAGACAAAATAAACTTAGGTAAGCTTATGAATTAGCAAAAGAGACCTTTAATACTTAGTTGGCCAATTCAGAGTCTCTCTCCCTCTATCTTCATCTTCATACGATATACTAAATACAAAGTTACGGAATTGCTAGACACTGATCTTCAGGTAGGGGCCCAGCTGCTAAAGGGACGCTGACAAAATACCTCTTCCCCTCACCCTTTTTTCTCCACAAGAAGTAGCAGATGCAGAATCTGCACACTGAGAATAAAAGGTAGAGTGAAGAAGAAGGAACTGGTAGGACTGAAAATGTGTGAGCATAGCTACCTTGGGCCTGACGATCAGCAATTAGAAACTTAGCTAAGACTAGTGTTGTATCTTAGTTTACTTAGGACAGAAACCTAAGCCTGTAAACCTAATATCCCCATACTCAAGGAGACTGAGGAGCTTATAGCCTTTCAGTCTATCCTCAGTGGTTTGCAATTGTAGGAAAACAGGAGAGAGCATAGAGTAAAAGGGTGGGAATAGAAGAAAAAGGCTAAAACAAAAAAGATACCAAGATAAAAACCTCAAAAAAAGTTCAACACACAACAAACATATCTGCAGGGAAGATCCTAAAACTCAAAGGAAAAATTAGTAAATCCAAAGAGAAACCAAAGCATAATAAATAAACTTTATACTATAAAGAAAAGTAAACTAATAGTGTGTGTGGAAAGAAAATCCTTTGGGGTCCCTCATAGACTGGGGAATCCCAATAATAAACCTCATAGTGGCTCAAAGAATAACTAATCTCAAAAAGGATAAATTTAGATCTGGAATAAGAGCTCTTAACACAAAAATGGAGTGATTAATGCAAAATTGAAAACAATTAGTAGAATAAGAAAAAATGAAAAATTTTATTTTAAAAGTGTGAGAAAGATGAATAAATTCAGAACCCCCCAAATGGAGAACAATTAGGCAGAAGAGAGACAACACTATTACACAGGGATTTTATTCCTTAACAAACAATGCAAGGATCCTGTCTCCTGGAAAAACATAGCCCATCAAAAGACTTGAATAAAATAATGTAGGAAATCATACAAGAAAACTGTTTTGAACTGAAAACAGACAACAAAGCCCTGACTGATAAAATCCGTAGATTAATGCTAGAATAAACAAACACACATGTGATTACTTCAAATAAACAATAAAAGATGTGGTGGTAAAATTAAATAATTTTAATGATGATAAATTTTGTTATCAGCTTGTAAAAAAAGTCCTTTAAATATGAATAAAAGTCAATTAAAATCTCATAGGATTATTCTGAAATTATAAGAAATTGGAGAAAAAAATGGAGTAATATATTCCCAAAGACAGTGGAACTCAAGTATTCAACCAAAAATAACATTTCCTACAAAACTGAGAGTAATCATCAACACAAAACATCAACAACAATAACCTAGGAGTAGATTTTTAATTTGCAAACACCCCTTACAAAAGGACATGAAATGTAAATAAGTGCAACTATTAAGAAAAGATTGAACAGTAAAAATAGCTATTTCATGGTCATAGTTTGTTTTTTTTTAAGAGAATGAAAAGAAAAAAGAACAGGAGGGCAGTCAAGGCATAAAGAGGATCTAAGAAGTGAAAGCTTTCAGGGGAACTTACAAACTCAGGAAAAACAAAGGTAACATGGACTAAATTCCTGGCCATCCTCTTCCTTCAGGTGAATCAATGCCTTTTTGTGTGAGGGACTAACAACATAGGAAGTCGCAGGAATGGGAGAGAAGAGGAAAATAGATGATGTACTCCCTACCCCGTCCATAGCTGAACAATGAGGAATAGTGATCCTTATTATCTATTAGTAGGGAGAAAAGAATTTCTGGGAGAAGGTGATGGAGGCTGAAAGTAAGGACTGTATTCAGGATACTAGAAGAGAAGGCCTTGCCTCAAAGGGGGAAGGGGTAGAAATTCCTCTGAAGACAATTCTCATAGAGTAGAAGGCATGGGACACAGGGATCTTGTGATAGTATTGATGTGTGAAAAGTTGACACACTGAAAGATTACCTTCTTTGATAAATTGTAGTATTTCCATGGGCAGATGTTTTTTTTTTTTCCTTTTGCTTTGGAGAAAAGGATATGAGTTCTTATTTCCAAAGTGATGGGAGTGGGGCAGGGTAGAACATAGAACCAGAGATGGGTTACCATGGCCTTGAGCATGAAGTCTGATCTCAGACAGGGTAAAAGAGCTCAAAACACACAAACTGTGGCACAGGATAGCTCCTACATGCAACATTGTTTCTGTCCAACAATTTTTCTCTTGTGAATGAGAAAAGGCAGGAGGGGAGGGCAACACTTACAAATGTAGTAACCCAGAAATTGGACAGAAGAGGAAGCTCAAATCTTGTACCTCAAAAGATTTGAACCAATAAAAAACAGAGATAATTTTTAAAAGAAATTGGATGTAAAAGAACCCAAAATAATGTGGAAGACAAAGTAAAAGAAAATTCTTATAAAAAGGAAAAATAGCTACCAAAAAAAAGTTTGGAAGAGAAGCACTTTGAATTACTTCCTTCATGAGGCAGAGCAAGAGAAGGAACATAACAGGATAAGAAATAGATAACTAAAAAATTAAAAGAAAGAGAAATCGCCAATTGCAATAAATTCAAAGAATGTGGGATAAGGTTAACAAGTAGGATTGGGAGAAAGGGGGGGACCAGTGGAAATAGACAAGGAACAAAGTAGTATAAGCAAGATCAATTTCTGGGAGAATGTGCAACTTAAAAAAAAGAAGTAAACCAGAAAAAAATAAAAAAAAATAAAGAGAAGAAAATACAAACTTAAAAATTAACAAGTAAAACTTTAAATACAAATAGATTAATTTAGCAAAATGAAGAATGACAAAACTGTATTAAGAGGGCCAATAATGTGTTGCATTAAGAAATATTTTCAACGGAGGGACACACTTTTTCCCTCATTTTCTATGGTCTATGATATAGAGTCATAAAATGTTAGAATGGAAAGGGATCTTACCAGCTAGTCCAAATCACCCATCATATGAATGAGGAAACTGACACATGTAAATGGAAAGTGACTTGTATAGGGTCACATAGCTGGTTAGTTGCATAAATCGGACTAATTCATTAGGCTAGTTAACATTTTAAACCATCACACTTATGTTGAAATTTATGGTTTCTATACTCAAATAATAACAAAAATTGCTTTTTTATATACCTTGTGAAATATGATTTACAAGTATGGCTAGAAAGAAATAAAAATACAGTAATGAAAGGTAATATAATTAGTTGTAGATTAATCTTTTTTGAAATTTAAAGTACAACTTTCTGCAACAGTATATTCTGGAGAAAATGAAGTTTCTCCATTCATACTTCTGAGTAATCTAGATATATTTATTTTGAAAAAGCTTCTGAGAAGAAGAATGGAGAGAATAATGTGAAATGCATATGTCATTCTCAGTATTTTCCTGATGAAAAATGTGCCTAAGTTAAAAAAAACTAGATGAATGTTAAAAGAGCTTTCATCCTAAGTATGATGGATCAAATGGAATTAACTTTTTTTAAAAAATAGAATATCTGGTCAATATCATTTCTCTGTCTTGCCAGATAGGACCTGTTTTTCTTCATGATGGTCAACTGCATGTGTTTGGATCTTTTATAAAGTTTTAGGTTCATTTTAAGATAGAGTTTTGTTTTTAAGAAGTATGACAGCCAGAAAGTCACTTCCAAGTGTCTCATATTTTTATCTTCCTTACTTAAGCCTGATTCATAACATCAAATGGTGTTATTGCCACATCTTAAGATTAAAACAGAAAATAAATTTTGTGATGAGCCAACAGAAATGGGCCAAAGAAAATGGGCTATTGCTTGCTTTCTAAAACTTATTTTAACTTTATCAGACCTATTAATATTTATTGGAAAATCTGAGGGATAAATATGGCCTATTTTGAACAGAGTATATATTTTATAAAGGGTGTGTGTGTGTGTGTGTGTGTGTGTGTGTGTGTGTGTTCCATAAAAAGGCTGTACTGATGTCCCATCATGACATGAACTTGAACTTGGATTTTCAAAATATATGCCACAAGACCATAAATGTGTAGGAGTTTAAATAAACATAAAGACTTCATGTATTAGCCTACTGATGAATATCTGGGTCATTTGTCCAAGAACCGGTCAAGCTAAGAGGAGGGTCACTAGAAGGTTGGCTATTAGATGGAGAACTCTTTTTTTTTTTAAACCACGATTCATGAACGCTTTCTTTATAGGCTTATAGGGCACATATCACCAAAAGCAGTACATGTGTGAATGAAATCATGGCTTTCTGATGTTTTGAAATACATGCTTGTATGTCTTTGTGGCCAGGAGCCACATTATTAACAATAAGAAGTGGGAAAAAGCCCCTGCTTATGAAGAGCATATTTGGAGCAAATGTTCATTGCTTTTCTTTGAGAACAGAACCAATGTGTGCTCCAGTCATAATTAAAAATCTATTCCCTTTTCCCTCTTGTCTCCCAATTTGGGGTAATAACCTGCTACCCTGCATCCAAAAAGAATGAACCAGATGATCCTTTGAAGTCCCTTCCAGTTCTGATATTAAAATAAGACAGTCTGTTTGAGAAGGATCAGAGCATCACTCTTATCTTTAATCAAGGAAATAATATAACTAAGAGCCTATAATTTACCATTAAAATGTCTCTTAGATTCAGTCAGTAAACATTTGTTAATCATCTACTTTGTGCCAGACATTATTCTAACAAATTTTATGCTACAGACAAAGGTAAAAGATAATCCCTGTAGTCTAAGAGCTCAAATTTAAGGGGGAGACAACATGAGAACACTTATGTACAAACAAGATATATAAAAGGTAAATTACAGATAAATGTTAGAGATACCACAGTAAATACAAGAATATACCTGGATAAATAATTTTCAGGTGGGCAACGTATAATGAAAATTTTTCTCTAAATGTATATGGCGTATAATTAGTTTTTTAAGCTTTGGACATCTTCTAGTTTCTTGGTTCTCTGATAAAGATTAGAAGCAAACAAGTAATAAAAAACCATAATGTTGAGACATGGCTTATGCTTCACAATAAAATGACTTGTGACTCAAGGGATTTTATGTTTTGGAAAATATTCAACATTCACACATCATAATATACTGTACACGTACCTGGATTCAACAAGGCTTAGCTCAGAACCAGTTAGCTTTTGCTTAGCATCAATGAAGACTAAAATGAGAATGCTTTGCTATAATCCCCATCTTACTTTACCAAATGTATAAATCTGAGTTCCAAACCTAGGTTTCATGAACTTTTAAAACATATAAATATACATAGATAGATAGATAGATAGATAGATAGATAACTGTATTTCAATATACTTGGTTTCCTTAGTCATCTCAAACATCTTATTTTATGTATTTTCATATGTTATTCTGAGTAAGGGTCCAGAGGCTTCACCAAAATAACAAAGGGGTCCATGATGTACACAAAAGGTTAAAAACACCTGCTAAAAGTTTTGTTTTAGGCCTTCTTGCTATCTTTTGCTTTTACATTGCAGTCATTTCCTGATATATCCCCTCCCAACCAGTGTTCTTTGTTTCTTTATAGAAACAAAATACAAAAAGTTGTGCCAAAATAATTTATGCTTCTTTTGTGTCTAGCAATGTATGAAACATTCCATGCTCTAGGGTCCCCTATTTCACCAATAAAAGGAAAGAGATGCATTCCTTTATGTTTATAAAAATTGCCTTTTGTTTTGTTGACATTTTTTTATTATTGTCATAGTCATAGAGCAGCTGTACTAAGAGTAAGGAATACCTAAATTACTCATGCCCGCCTTACTAATTACGTGACCCTGGACAAATTACTTGAATCTATCTCATCCCAGGCTCCCTAATCTGTAAAATGAGGACAATAGTAACACCTCCTTCAAAGGTTTGTTGTGAGGACATTATCATAAAATAATATATGTACAGTACTTTGAAAACCTTAAAGCTTTAGATAAATACTGTCATTTTATATTATTTTCTTCCCTCTCCTTTCTCAGCTGTCAGTTCATAATAGCCTTTAAATTATTTTTATGAATTCCTCAGACCAATGTTTCTTATAATATAACATTCCCCACTACATTCTTACATAGTTCTTTTATCTATTCATCATTTCATTTGCAACCACTTTATTTTCACTTCTTTTTTACCAGAAAAAATATTGCTAAAAATATTTTAGGATATATTGGACCTTTCTGTTTTTGACCTTTAGACTTTCTTTTTAAATTTGAAACTTTTTAAGCTACAGGCTTTCTTTTTAAAAATAAATCTTATTGTTATCTTTTTATATCACTTAAATTTCTCCTGGTATCCTCCCTCCAACTCTCCCTCTTAGAAAAGCATTCCAAGTAAAAAAAATTTTAGAGGAAAAACAGAGGAAAAGAAGGGGAAAATCAACAAAACTGACATATATTTTTTTTCTTTAATCTGCTCTCTGCAAGGCCAGGATGTGGCATTTTTCCTTACTCTTCTTTTGGAGTCATACACTTATAAACTTCGGAGTGTAATGGAACCAGGCCCATCGCAACTGCTTCTAGACATCATAGTCTGCTCCTTAGCAGCTTAGAAAATAAAGCCTAACCTGCAGACAAAGCTTAACCTTTGTTCAAAATAACTCTGAGGGTAAAAGCTTCACATATCAAAGGCAAATAAGTGTCAAACTAGCCAGTACCCAAAATCCATCAGTAAATCAGTGGTCTGGGGGGTTATGGAAGAAGGAGCTGGTACAAGTAAAGAAAAAATATAGAACTTGCCCTTTCCATACCCCAGCTCCTTTGACATGTGCAGATTGAACCAAACCAATCAGTGACTTTTCTATCTGGGTGAGCTAAGTCAGCTGTGCAATGGTTTGCAGAGTCTTTATCATCATTTTAAAAGAGTGGCTCTTGAATCTGTGCTGGTAATAAGGCAGACAGACAAGACTGTCATTTATTTTACAGCCTAGCCCCCTTTTTTTGTTGACTGTGTTGCTCCTCCTTTGAAACATTCATGACTTCTCTTGGCCCCTCCCTTCCATGGGAATGGTTTTCTTTCAAACTAGGCTATAGTTATTGAAGGTTGCCTGCCTTGTTGTCTGCCACTTAGCTTTCTGGGTTGTTCCAAACTCATTTTGATGCCCAGAGATATCCCAGTAAATGTCTGTTTGGGAAAGTGTTAAAACCAATCAATAATATGGTAGAAACTGGGCATAGATATTACACCGTTTACCAAAATAAAGTCTAAATGGGTTCATGATTTAGTTATAAAGGCTGATACTGTAAGTAGTCTAGGAGAGCAAGGAATAGTTTGCCTGTCAGATTTATGGGAAAAGGAAGAATTTATGACCAGACAAGGGATAGAGAGCATTACAAAATACAAAATAGATAATTTTTATTACATTAAATTGAAAAGGTTTTGTACAAACAAAGCCAATGTAATCAAAATTAGGAGGGAAGCAGAAAATTGGGAAAGAATTTTTATAACCAGTGTCTCTGATAAAAGGCCTCATTTCTAAAACATAAAGAGAATTGAGTCAGATTCATAAGACTGCAAGTCATTCCCCAAATGATAAATGGTCAAAGGATATTGTTATAGTAATAGGAATTTGAAGATCTTCCCTGCCCATTAATAGGCTTAAGTGAATTTGAGGATCTTTCCTGAAGATAAATTCCACCCCCTAATAGGTTGAATATGGTCACAGGGAGCCTGTGGTGGGAGGCTTTTTTTTTAGGAGATACAACTTTTGTTACTTTGTAGTCAAGTGGGTCATGAGGACTGTGATGTTCTCTGACCCTCGGTTTTATATTTATTCATTCATTCATTCATTTATTCATTCATTTATTTATTTGTTTGTTTATATATGAGATGAGGTTTTGCTTTGGGAATCACTTTTGGAAGAGTTGTAAGATTTGGCCAGATGAGACTCTGGGTAGCCCTTGAACCCCCCAACTTTGAAAACCCAGATGTTGGTGCTTCTCTCTCTGGTGACTAACTGTATATATGTGATGGTCAGACAGCTAGAAGCCCTGTCTGTTGGTCTGCTGAATTGTGTTATTTTCTTTGTCTATATTTTCATATGCTTATAATTTCTATTTGTATTCTCTGAAGTTCAGAGTGATGACTTTTCCCCCTGAATTAGGTAAATGATATATGTTTGATTAAACTAAGATTGCTACCCCTTTTTGAGTTGCTTTCCTTTAGAAAAGCAGAACAAGGAACCTATGGTAGCAGCTATCCTGGGTATGCTAGGGTGCTTGCTGCAATAGATATGATCAGGCAGTTTTCAGAGGAAGAAATTAGAGATTTAAAAATATAAGCATATGAAAAAAATCCTCTAAATCATTATTGATCAGAGAAAATGTGAATCAAAACAACTCTTAAGTATCATATCTCGCCAGTTGGATTGGCTATAACATGGCAAAACAAGAAAGTGATAAATGCTGGTGAAGATGTGGGAAAATTAGAACACTAATGCATTGTTGGTAGAGTTGTGTACTGATCCAACCATTCTGGGGAGCAATTTAGAACTATGGTCAAAGGGTTATGAAAATGTGCATACTCTTTGACCCAGGAATACCACTTCTAGGACTGTATCCCAAAGAGATCACAGAAGTGGGAAAAGGACCTGTAGATACAAAAATATTGATAGCAGCTCTTTTGATGGTGGCAAAGAATTGGAAAGCAAGGAGATGCCCATTACTTGGGAAATGACTGAACAAGTTGTGGCATAGAAATGTAATGGAATACTATTGTGCTATAAGAAATGAGGAGCAGACAGACTTCATAATAACCTGGAGAGACATACATAAACTGATACTGAGTAAGGGGAGCAGAACCAGGAGAACATTGTACACAATTATAGACACATTATATCTGTGATGACTCACTTTGATAGATTTGGCTCATTTCAACAACGCATGATTATAAGACAACTCCAAAAGACTCATGATGGAAAAAGCTATCTACATCCAGAGAAAGAATTACGAAGTCTGAATGCAGATTGAAGCAAACTACTTGCTCTGTCTGTTCCTTCTTTCTCATTCATTTCATTGATTATAATTCTTCTTTACAACTTGACTAATGTTTAACGTGAAGGTATATGTACAAACTATATCAGATTGCATGCCACCGGGGAGGAGGAGGAAGAGAGGGAGGGGGAAAGAATTTGGAGCTCAAAAACTTATGGAACTAAATGTAAATTACTAAATAGTAAATTAATTTTAAAAAAGAAGAAAAAACACAAAAAATCATTTCTGTGTTTAAAAAAAACAGTCAATAGGTTTCTTTTTCTTTTGACTCTGAACCCCCTGCTAGAATTTTGTCTCTGATAGATACAATAGTTTAAATCTCCCTTACTGGGTCATTCTGAATCTCAGATCTCATGCTGTAATACAGTAACATGCTCAGTTTAACAACTCTTTTAATTGATATGCTGGATTAAGAAAATGAAATAAAATTTTAAACTCAGAAGAGAGAGCAAGCTCATGTTCAAAAGGAGATGCTAATAATTTTTGAAGTCATACTCAACCTTTCAAGACATAGAAAGAAAGGGGATAGGAAATGAAGGTCACCAGCCTTGGTTTCCATCTAGAGAAGACTCTTGCAGCACATGTTTCCTTGATATGGGTTGTGCATGCTTTGTTCATAGCATCCTCGCACTAGAAGTCTCAATCATGGCACCATCCTGTTTGCTCTTTATGGAGACAATTTTTTGTTACCATTTCTCTGACTACTCCTATTCCTTATGCTTCTTCCTCCTGCAAGTCAAGGTCCCTTTTCTAGGAAGATTCTGTCACCTTTTCAAAATGCCTTTGTTACCATTGGGAAAGTTTGTCACAATAGGATCTTAGATTTAGAGGTCAGAGGCTCTAAAGCCTTAGTAGCTATTTATTCTAGTGTCCCTCACTTGACAGCTCAGGAAAAAGGTCTGACGAGATGGAATGATTTGTCATCACACAGTAGTAAGTAGAAGTAGAAAAATCAGGATTCGAACTCAGCTGGGAGATGCAGTGTACCTATCTGAATGATCTTTCTACTGACTATACTGCCTTCCCAGGGAGTAATAGGGGAAGCTATCATTAAGAGTTTATTGCAGTACTTGAGAGAATTGGTTCCAACTAAGCAGAACTTTTATTTTTCTCTTGGGAGGAGGAAATGTTGTGTTTTAAGATAACACTGTTGAATGACTGGCAATTTCACATCAGCTATTTTCCCCATGGGAAGTTTTATAAAATACCCATTAAGTCTTGTGCATATTTGTCATTAGAGGGGCATAATGTACTTCACAAATTATTAGCATTATCTGTATCCAAGAAATAGAAGGCTTCATCTATTCTTCAATGCCACAGAGCAATTAGTTAGCAAAGCTGGGAGTGGGCACACAGAGTTCTGAAACTCAGCACAGAATCCAACTAATATCTTCAAATTCCTCCATTTAAGAGTCTCAAGGCAAAAACCTGTTGAATAGATGGGGTTTTTTTTATGAAGTTGGTTTTGTTCTTTTTAGTCACCTTTGAGTAAAATGCTTCATATATTTTCTTGCTTTTCTTCCTATCAGCCCAATGATGAGGTCAATAAAGAGAACTAGAGATAATTTGTTTTGCCATGGGAATTATGATGTCACAAATGACATGGTTGTTACTTCAATGCGGAATGAAGCATCTCAGAAAATTGATTTCTTCTAATTTTTTCCATGTTAGTATATTTGGGAAGTATTCATTTAAATGGCTATCACTGGGACATGGAAAACACAGCTTCATAAACAAGTCTGCCTAACAGTAAGAGGGATGATGCAATCTTCAAATAACAAGCCTTCCTTATTTAACCATGTCTCTACATTATTTTAATAGAAAAGGTAGAATTATCCATTTTACTTTTTCCCAAATCAGTGAAAAACTTGATGAAACAGAATCAAACTACAAAGCTAATGCATTCACGTATGCCTGTAGTAGAAATAGCTGTCTTCTTGAGAATATCAAAAATTTGCTTTTTTTCTTTAAGGAATTCCAGTACTGCAACATTCCAAAAGGAAATGGAAGGACTACGGACCCAAAATTCATTCTGCAATTCTTGGATTGTCAAAATTCTTATTCTCCCTCTAGCCCTTTTATTAGGTCTTTTCTGCCCTAGGTTTATCACAGCAATAACACTGACAGAGCTCTAGGGATTGAGATAATTATATAGACAGGTAAGACTAAAACCTGTTCTCCTTGTTTGAGTAAAATAGTGTGAGACTGACACAGATGGATGGTGGGAATGGAGGTAGAAGAAGCCTTAGTTAGCCTTAGTTTAAGGCTAGGAGAAACCTTAGTTTAAAATTGTTACCAAGTTAGTGGTCTCCTAAATTACCTTCGTCAAATCTGTTACCTACTGAGTAAAGTCTGAATTCCTTTGTCCAGCATTTTAAGGCTTCCAAGATTTGCCCATATCTGTAGTTCCAGTTTTATTTTTCTTTAGTGAAATAGGTTACTTGCTGTTTTCTGATCTCTCCAATACTGTTTGAGAAAACACCTTATACCTTTTCTCCCTTATTATTCCATGTCCCTGGAATGCCCTGTCCTCCAAGTGCCATCTGTTTAATCTCTATCCTTTTTCCAAGGCCTATGTCAAATGATAAGTGCCTCTTTGGTTTGATTCCACCACCAGTCAATGAACCTTCCTTCCTCAGAACTCCTGTAGCACTTCAGCGATTCATCTCTTTTCACATTCTGCTTCTTATTAGAATCATTTATGGACATACTTGCCATATAGACTATAATCTCTGTAATGATACTACACTACTATAGTATCTACTATACTAGATACTACTATAACCTATTATTCTGCAGAGACATTCAGTAAATATGGCCAACTGACTTCCTCTTCTATCTTCATTGGAAATGAGTAAATATTTCAGTTATTGAAAACCAACAAACTATTTTCTTTTTCTTTTTTTAATATAAATTTTTAAATTTGTTTTCTTGTTTACATCATTCATTTCCATTAGATTTTTGAGTTGCACATTTTCTCCCCATCTTTCCCCTACCCCCAACCCCAAAACAGCAATCCCACTGTAAAGCCCCTTCCCTGATCTGCTCTCTTTTGTGCCCTCCTCCAACACCCCTCTAACTTTCTGGTAAGGCAGGGAGGGTCTCTCTACCCCAGTCCCTGTATATCTTAATTCCTAATTGCATGTATTGCAGAGCTTTAAACTCTAGATTCTTTCCATTCCTCCATTGTCACCCTCCCCCACTGGAAGGACAAGCAATTTAATATAGGCTGTGCATGTGTAATTACACAGAACATCTTCACAGTGGACATAGTGACAGTCTGATCATATATCCTTTCTTCCCATCCTGCTCCCCAGCTTGTTCTGTTCTCTACCCTATCCCTGTCTCTTTACTGAGGTGTGTGCTTCCAGCAACCCTCCCTCAGACTCTGCCCTCCCCTCTGACATCCCACCTCTCATCCCCATTCCCCCTACTCTCCTATGTGACATGATACCCAGTTTAGAGTTTATGTCATTCCTTCCCTAAGCCAAATTCAGTGAGAGTAAATGAAAGTAAAGTTGTAACAGTTATCCCTTGCCTCTTCTATATGGGATGATTAACCCCATTTTGTCTCTCCCTGTCTCCTGTCATTCTAGTCCTCTCCCACCTCAGAATTTCACCTTTTAAAGTATCATCCCTTTATATTCAATTGATCCTATGCCCTCTATGTACACATATACACACATGCTCAGATATGTATTCATACACATATATAATCTCATATAGATGTATGTGTAGGTATACATACATATATATATAATATATATATATATATATATATATATACACATTTGTATTCCCTTCACCTATCTTCATACTAAGAAAAGTTTCATAAGTTACTATTATCGTTTTTCCATATTGCATGTAAATAGTTCAACTTTGATAAGTTACTTATGATTTCTTTCTCACATTTACCTTCTCATGCTTCTTGTGTTTGATTGTCAAATTTTCTGTTCAGTTCTGTT
>JAQQSW010004649.1:0-14389 GCA_028646575.1 Pseudocheirus occidentalis | reverse complement strand
CATCCATTACCTATTCAAGTTACCAGAGAGAGAAGCACCAACATCTGGGTTTTTCAAAGTCAGGGGGCTCAACGGATTCCCAGAGTCTCATCTGGTCAAATCACACAACTCTTCTCAAAGTGAACCCCAAAGCAAAGCCTCACATCAGGGCTTATATATAGGCTTCTCCCCGGTCAGCCCTCTTGACCCACTCTCCAATTACAAAGCAACAAGGTGTGGTCATTCCTCCCCAAAAAAACCAAGCTTCTCCCCACGGGCTCCACGGCTCCATGTGAACATTCTTGGAACCACTTAAGCAAAGGGGCTAGAGGCAGGAAAGAGCTTCAGATTCCCATTACACTTGCCCAAGGTCAGATGGCTAGTAAGGGTTAAGTGTCTGAGGACGAATTTGAACTCAGGTCTTCTTGACTCCAGGGCCGGTGCTCTATTCACTATGCCACCTAGCCACCCCCTCAAATACTTTTCAAAGTTATTGCTTTTAAAAGTGAAGGGGGGGGGGGAATGGTGTGGGATTACAACACTGATTCAGACATTTTACTCCCTTGGCAAACCACAATGAGTATCACAGATTAGGGACAACCAAGAGGGGACAAGAATAATTGGAAATGACTTTCTCCTGCCAATGGCAGATGACCAGATATCCTCTGGGCGAGGTTAAACCTCATTCACATTTTAGTGAGAATTATTTTAATCAAATAATCCAATAAGGCCTAAGGCATAATAGCAACTCTCAAGCGTTTTCATTGGGACAAAAGGGGGAAAGGGAAATTTTGGAAAAAAAGGGGAAGATATCCATAGGTAGGAAGCCTTGGACAGCCAGAGGGCAGCATGAGGCCACCGGGAAAGGAAGCAAGGATTTAAAAAGTGAATTAGAAGGGTAACAAAGTATTGCTCTTTCTGAGATTCTTAAGTCTTGGGGGAAGGTTATGGGCCTCTGGAAGTTATTATTGTAGGTGGCTAAAGTGTAAGATAAGATATTGAGTCCAGTTTGGAGGTTGCAAATTAATAACAACAACAATAATAGTTGAAATTTATATAATCTTTAAGGTAAGCAAAGCGCTTTAAATAGTATTATTTCAGTTCCTCCCAGTTCAACCCTCATACCACCTTACCAACTGCTTCAGTCTCTTCAATTCCTCTCAGTATCCTCCAGAAGCAATTTCTACCCTTTCTTCATGGAAAGAAAGGGAAGGGGGAAAGAGAAAACCTAAGCGAAATATATAAATATACATTAACTCCTCCCTACCTGTCTGTCTTTTTCTCTCTCTTTGTCTCTATATATCTTTCTCTGTCTCTTACACATCCACTCTCACTCTTATCACAATTTATCACTGTGTTCATGCAGCGTCCTTATATGTATGTTTTTTAGACTATATTCCCTGAATGCTCATCAATTGGAAAATGGCTAAACGTGTTGTGGTATATCAATGTAACAGAATACTATTGTGCTATAAAAAATGACAAGTAGGCAGATTTCAGAAAAACCTGGAAAGATTTACATGAACTGATACAAAGTGAAGTGAGCAGAAACCAGAGAACATTGTATACAATATCAGCAACATTGTGTGAAGATCAACTATGACTGACTTAGTTCTTCTCAGCAATACAATGATCCAAGACAAGCCCAAGAGGCTCATACGGACTGAGAAGTCTGAAGATAGACTGAAGCTTACTATTTTCACTTTGTGTGTTCATGTCTGTGTGTCTATGTGTGTTTCTTTTGTTCTGTTTCTTCTTTCACAACATGATTAATGTGGATATATGCTTTACATGATTAAACGTATATAACATATCAAATTGCTTACTATCTTGGGGAGGGAGAGGGGAAGGAGGGAGAAAATTTGTAGCTTACAATTTTATATAAAAAAATGAATATATTTATTTATATACATAAAATTTTATGTTATATAAATATATTTATATATTATGTTATTATATAATACAATAATAAAGTAATATATTATATGATTATATTATATATTATGTAAATACATACATTTATATTAAAAATGAATTTAAAATATATCCCCTAAAAATGTTAAGAGTATGCTATGGTTACAACTTTGATTGCTTCTGATTCAGGATGCTTTGGAACCCATAATCAGTGACTAGAGATGAGAGCATTTCTGAAGATGTCCAAATTTAATAAAATATTTTCATTCACCATAATAGTATTTTTTTACCCTACCTCATCTCTAGAACAACACTGAGTATTTTTTAGGAAGGCAAAAATATTTTATTTCCCCTCTGTCCTTTCAAACTAAACCTATTTATGATAGAAAGTGATACAACTAACAAACAAGCAATAATAGGTATTTAAATGAGTCTAGAGTTTGCTGATCTTTCTATTTTCTTCATCCACATGTTCTTGTTTCCACTGGGTCTTATAGATGACTTGGAAATAATATGGCGATAGTGAGAAACCCATTGGACTTAGAATCAGAAAGCTTGAACTCTGAGTCTCAGCTCTGACACTTACTAGTCATGTGACTATGGGCAAGACACTTAATCTCTTAGCCACAGGTTGCTTATCCAGAGCTTAGAAGAGTGCCTGGCACATAGTAGGTACTTAATAAATGTTTATTAAATTGAACTAAATTATCTGCCAATTTACAGAGGTAATATTTTAGGAATGTTATAAAAGTCTATAATCTGTAAAGTACCATACAATCAGGTTAGATTGTGGAGTATAAAAGTGCATGGTCATGGAACAGAGTTTTTCTCATTGTCAAATCAATCAATCAACAACCATTTATTAAGTACTTGTTATGTTCTAGGCATTGTGCTATACATAAAGACTGAAAACAACAATCCTTCCTGGCAAGAAGGCAGTTAGGTGGTGCAATGGATAGAATACTGAATCTGCAATCAGGAAGAACAGAGTTCAAATCTAGCCTCAGACAATTTACTAGCTGTGTGACTCTGGGCAAGTCACTTAACCTCTGTCTATTTCAGTTTCTTTGTCTGCAAAATGGGAGTGATAAGGATTGTTGTAGGGATCAAGTGAGATAATATTTGTAAAGTGCTTAGTACAGTGACTGGCACATAGAAAGAACTTGTTTCTTTCCATCCTTCAAGGAGAGGACCTATTGATCTCATGTGGCAACTTTTGTAGCACTAGCACGCCGAGAAAGTATGCTGTGGTGTGGTGGAAGCTGTGGACTTGGAGTTAAGAGAGATCTGCATGTGAATCTTGCTTTTGATACTTAAAGTAGCTATATGACATTTCACAAGTCATTTAGCTTCTGAACTGGTATTCTTATCCAAAAAACTTAATAATACAGTTATCTCTTCCACGTCACAATTTTGATATATTGTGGGTTGGCATAAGAAATTAAATGAGAATTTGGGGGGAGTTTTGTCAAAGCTGCAGAAAACACATGAAGGCCGGCAGATGACATAGAAAAAATTTAGAATCTCAGAAATGAATAAAATATATGTATAATATAAAAATATAAATATATTTTATCTTTTAGTACCATAATAATTTAGACTTCTTCTCTGGTATGAAGAGAGGGCCAAAAAAATTTTACTTGAATTTTCCAGATTCTGGACTTGCCTTTCTCCTTAACCCCTGCCTTGTGGGAGGGATAACTATACTTGTCCTAACCATATCACTGGTTTATTGTGAGACTCAAATAAGATAATATATATAAACTGCTTTATAACCCTCAATTGTATTAGAAGGTTTTGGCCTCCCAGCAGAGGTTATTAAACTAGGATCCACAGAACCCTATGCCAGGTGATCATGGATAAGTTTCAGAGGGTCCATAAATTTGTTTTTTTTCTGATATTCTGATATTTATTTTATTCTGATATTCTGATCATTTTATTTTAATATAATTGGCTTCTTTTGTAATCTTATGTGTTTTATTTTATGAATTTAAAAGCATTATTCTGAAAAGGGGTCTATAGGCTTCCAAAGTGGTCTGTGCTACCAAAAATGCTTGAAAACAGAGGGTATTATTTCCCTACAGTGTCTGATAGTAGCCATTAGAGGCTGATCAAAACCTTAAATGGCTTTGTTACTCTGACTTAGCCTTCTTACTCTTTTTAAGTTCATCAACACCATTAATTTCTATGGCATTTGCCCATTGTTCCTGAGAGGGTACCTTTTTGATGCAAGATAAGTTCTTATTTGAAAAAAATTTTATTTAAATATTATTTAGAAAAAAACACTAAAATTAACCTTAATATCTGTTATTAAGGAGACTTTTGTTTTTCTCTAGCTCATGGATTTAGAATTTTTTTTTTTTGCTTTTTGGAGGGCAATTGGGGTTAAGTGACTTGCCCAAAGTCACACGGCTAGTTTTTGTGTCAAGTGTTTGAGGCCAGATTTGCACTCAGGTTCTCCTGACTCCAGGGCCAGTGCTCTATTCACTCTGTCACCTAGCCTCCCCACCACAGAGGTGCCCCTTTATTTATTTTAGAAAGGAAATAAATACTTATTGAGTGCCTACCATGTAGCAAGCACTATAGTAAATACTTTACAGATGTTAATTCATTTGATCCTTACAAGAACCTGAGAAGTAGGTGCTATTATTATCACCATTTTGCAGTTGAGGAAACTGAGGTGGATAGAGGTTAAGTGCCTTGGCCAGGATCACATAGCCAGTAAGTATATGAAGCTAGATTAGAATTCAGGCCTTTCTCTCATCCTCTTTCCACTTTGCCACATAGCTGCCTCTTTACAAGGTGAAGAGAAGGTTATAGACAACCTTCTCTCCTTTATAATTACCCTAATAACAGCAATAATATAAATACTTTACATTTACATGACACTTTTTAAGCTTTGAAATTACTTTTATCTCTATTAGCTCTTTTAATCCTCAGAAAAGTTTTTTGAGATAAGTAGAGTTGAAGTATTATTGTCCTCATTAATCAGACTTGGAGCTTACTCTTTCACAGTTACATACACAGAAACTAAGTGATTTGACAAAGTTCACACATTTAGTAGCAAAGTCAAGATTAGAACCTCAGACTCCTGGTTCCAAATCCAGGCCACTTCACCTTCACACAATTTCAATGTTAGAAGAGAATTCAGAAGTCATATAGTTCAACCCATACCTGAACAAGAGCCTCAACAACAACTCAGACAAGTGATAGCCTCCACATAAAAGACCTCCAGTGAGAGGAAACTGGCTACCTCCCAAAGCAGCACATCATCTAGGGGCAACTTAATGATTAGAAAGTTCTGTCTGACGTCAAGCTAAACTCTTCACCCACACTGTTCTTCTATGAGTTCAAACAGAACAAGTCTATACCTTTTCACCTAAAAATAAAATAAAACGAAACAGAAAAATACTTAAAAGACAGCTAGCTTGCCCCTCCCCAAGTTGAACTTCCCTGTTCTTTCAACCAAATTTCATTTTCCTTGCATTTTAAAATTTTCTTTTTATTGTAAATTTAACAATCATCAACAAATCAAAACATATTCATCTACAAAAAAGAACAAGATAACAACCTGTATTAGAAACTGCAAGCTTCTATTACATAATTTGTTTTTAAAGTTTTAATTCAACACATTAGGGGGAGAAAAAAAGCAGCTGTTTGTGTCAGTTTCTGCATTTTTTCTTCTGTGCCTTTAAAAATTGGCTTATTGATGTTTTTTTCAGCCATCACCTTTCCCTAAATTTACCACTTCACTCAGTAGAAGTCCTCCTTTAAAAAATATGTATAGATAAAAAAGTAGACATATTGGCCCTGTCTGAGGATATTTATCTTATTCTGCATCTTGAGTCCATTTCTCCTCTGTCAAGAGATAAGAAATAAGTTTCATCATTAGTCTTTTGAAGTCATTATTATTTCATGCTTTGATCAGAGTTCTGAAGACTTTCAAAGTTGTTTTTATTCATAATATTGTTGTTGTCATTGCATAAATTGTTTTCCTGGTCCTGCTCATTTCAATCTGTATTAATTCATACAAATCTTCCCATGGTTCTCTGAATGTCTCATTCATCATTCCTTATGTTTCCAGTCCTCTAACCACCCTGGTTGCCCTTTGCTGGACCCACTCTAGTTTGTCAATATCCTTTCTAAACTATGGCCCCCGGAATTGAACATAATATTACAGATGTATTCTGACCCAGGAAGAGTAAAATGAAAGTATTATACCACATCACCACACCACTACCCTTCATTCTGGGTTCTTTGCCTTGGTCAGCGAGGATTAAGATATTATACTGTTGTTAACTCATAATGAATTTTCAACCACAGTATCTTTTTTACATAAATTATTTACTAGTCACATAACTTCCATTTTGTACTTATCCATTTGTTTGGGTTTTTTTTACTCAAAAAGTTGCTTTCATAGGGAGCTGGATGGCATAGTGGACAGAATCTTGGATCTGGATTTAGGAAACCTCCATCTTCAGACATGTCTGACCCTGGGCAAGACAGTCATCTTCATCTCTTGCTTTCCCTAGCTTCTTCCCTCATTTTTACAAACTTTCCTCACCACTTAATTCTAAGACCTCCTCTCTGTTGATTACATCCAGTTTATACTGTATATATCTTGTTTGTACATAGTTGTTTCAGTGTTGTCTCCTGCATCAGACTGTGATCTCCTTGAGGTCTGGGACCGTCCTTTAACTTTCTTTGTATCCCCAGCACTTAACCCAGTGTCTGGCACATAGTAGTGCTTAATAAATGTTTATAGAATGAGTAACTTCTATCTGCCTTAGTTTCCTCATCTGTAAAATGGGGATAATAACAACTTACTTCCTAAGATTGCTGTGAGCGATGAGATGATAATTGTAAAACACTAGCTATTATTAATTCTTGCTATTGTCATTGTCATTGTTACTGTCATTATTATCATCTCTCCCAGTTTTGTGTCTTCTTCAAACTTGGTAAATAGTATCATCTAGTCCATATCGCTCTGTCTTATCTACAAAAATGGAATGAGACTTTGTGGAATAATTTACTGACATCTAAGTGTTCTAAGATTATGGCATTACCCTGATCACTACCCAGTAGAAAGGAGTATAGGAACCTTGTCAGGAAGAAGACATGGTTACTTTAGCATGACCTGTTCTTGATGATGTTGCTAGTGATCCTGCCTCTCTGTCTGCTAGACAATGCTCCTTCTTATGCCTAATTTAACAGCTGTTACCTCAAACTAGCCAGTCAATAATTCCCAATACACCTCAGGGGGAGGGGAAGATTAGTCCCCATTGTATGATACCCCAGAGATGGCTCCTAGAATCAGTTTAAAAAATGGGCAGGTACTTTCCAAATCTTAATGGTTTTATGATATTTGAAAATAAGTAGTGAAATCAGATGGTTAAGATACATGATCTCTAAGTTCCTCTTAACTGTTGCATTCTTTGATTCTAAAATTCTAAAATGATCAAGCCATTCTAGAGGCAAACAAGCTGCTCAGCTAATTAGTTCCTATTAAAAATCCCCCTAAAATCCCATTACCTTTGTCTTAAATCAGTCCATCCTCCTTATCTGCTTTAAAGACAAATACTTTTAAAAAGCCAATTAAGCAATTAAACCTGTTTGAAATGTGTTTATCTACCATGAAGTAACCCAGAAATCCAAAATGCAAATGTAAATGTCAATTTTTATGAGAACATCCTCATATAAAAAATGTAAAACATTTGTTTTTAGAAAATTTAAAACTTTAAATCTTTTAAAACTGAAAGTGACAGAGGAGTTGTCTTCAATTGATTCAGGTTTATGAATTATTAAATCAGTTCAAAGAAAACTGGTACTGGGGACACTCTGAGTTAGGAAATGTCTTTAAAATGTGACAGATGGTGGCAGGAGAACTGGTTACTCTGAATAAAATAGGTCCATTTAATCTCTTTGCTACTTCCAAAAATGGAGGGGAAAGTCTACTATTAATGTCGCATAAAATTTCCTGGGTAATTACAATTCAGCAAGATTTGTGTTTTTTCAAAATGGAGTGAACAAAAACTCCATAATCACCTCCTGTGGCTACTTCCTCTTTAGGAGTCTTTATTTTTTAGTGTTTAGGAGTTTTAAATTATGGTGCTAAATCATTCCAGTTCTTAAATGTAAGACAGAAGTGAATAGTTCTGTTGGTTCTACGGATATAATCATGAAATCACTGGGTAATGAAAAGTGGGAGACCTTGAGAAGGAGGGCCAAGGAGTGGCCTCTTGTGACCTCTTGACTCCCAAAGTATGCAAATCATTTAGCAACATAAAAGGGATTTAACAATAATACACTCCAAATTTCTGTAGCAAGAGTAATTTATATTCCTGCCACCAATCATTGAGAAAGAAGGACAAAAAGTTTGTTGTATTTAAACTGATAACCCAAAAGACTAGAAATTAAAAACATCTTCAGTATCTGTCAGGAAAAAAGCACATGGTAAGAATAAAAGAAAGCTAACATGGCTATATCTCTGAAGAGTCTTTGAAATGTATCAGATGTTCATCACTAGCTTCTTGTTCTGTCTTCATCAATGTGTTGCTGGGGAAAGAGGTCTGCCTAGGGAGAAGACCTGAACTCTCTAACTGCAAGCAATTACATTTGCATAGTACGGAAAGGTTTTTAGAGAACTTGACTTAAAACCCTATAAATGGTAAGTAGAAGAGAAAAGTGGAGCTCAGAAAATGGAAGTGCCTTTTCCATGGTCATATAGACAATATCAGAACCAAGATCCCTCAGCTCCTGGCTCCCTTTTTGCTCTACCTCATTGTCTTAGCTTCTAGTGCTAGCACTAATTAGTTATGTGACCTTATGCATATAGCTTTACCTCTCTGTGCCTCAGTTTCTATATATGCAAAATAAGAATTTGTGCTAGATAATCTTTATGGTCCCAAATTTTAAATTCTGTGTCATTTAATTTGAATTTCTTTCTCTATGCATCTCCATTGAGCCAGTTCCTCAAGGATACTGAATTGACACAGGCAGATGATCGTCATTCAGAGCAGTTTAATCAATAATAATGAAGGCTAAAATAATAATACATGACATTTATATAGCAATTGAAGGCTTTCAAAGTGCTTTCCATATGTAACCTGTATTCAGAACAGTTTGTGTTCCCAGTATCCATTCCCTATCCATATGTGGCACCTAGCAGATCTAGCAACTCTCAGGATAGGGAATCCAAGCAATTTCCAGTGAAAGTTGTACCTAACAATTTGATTCTTACAAAAGTCCCATCGGTAGGTGCTACAGGTGTCCTTCTCCTCATGCCACAGATGTTGAAACTGAGAGTCAGAGAGATTACTCAGGTCACACTGGTAGCAAATATCAGAGATAGGATCCAAATGCAGGTGTCTCCCTATTCTTCTACTCTTTTATGTTTGGATCTTATACTCTTGGAATTCTTACTTTAGGATCAGATTTAAAGATATGAAGATACATCTAAGAAAGGGGCAGTATGGGAAGGTACGAGATAGATGGAATAGAAAAGGAGGCCTGGGATCTAGAAATGCGGGAGTTTTTTTAAACCAACTAACTAGTTGTGATTGTGATTAATTTCTTTCCATCTCTAATACTCTGTAACTCCAAAACACCCTTTTCCTTAGTTTGAACTATCTTTGTAGGAGTAATGAATTTAATCACCACACACAGTGAAATAACTTCTAGACAGGGAAAAACAGGGTAATTACTCTAAAGATTGCCATTAATTCTCTGTACCTATTGGTTTCCCCCCCTCTTTCCTTTCTTCAGTTCCAGCTTTAGCTTTTCCTCCATTCTTCCTGTATTTGGGGTCACGTTAGTACCAAATTTTAATAATAATAATTATAATAATAATATAGCACTTGTATAAGGTTCATATAGTACTTTACAAATATCTGATTTAATCCTTATAACAGTCCTAGGAGGTAAGATCTATTATTATTTCCATTTTTAAAATGAAGAAATTGAAGCAGACAGGGGTTAAATGACTTACCCAAGGTCACACAGCTAATGACTATCTCAGGCTGCCATTGAACTCATGGCCTTCCTGAGTCCAGGTCCATTGCTCCATCTATTGTGACACAATCCCATTATTACACACAAACTAGGCCTTGTACTTTAGGGTGCAGGTCTATAATAGGGAAGAGATCTCTTCCCCTCCTGTGTACCCTTTATTGTCTTTGGAACTGACCTTGTGATATGACATCGCTTACAGCAAGTTGACCTTTGATTCACTCAGCACTTAGCATAGTGTCTAGCACATAGCAGGTGTTTAATAAATGTTTATTGATTAATTAATTGATTGGTTCCAGTTTTCTTGAGTACTGTTTCCAGGCATTGTAATCAATGACCTTCATAAGTGAAGCTCCTATGGCCTTCTTTTTCTGGCAATTTAGATAGAATGTTGTTACTCTACCACAATGTTTTCTTTGCAACCATAAATTTGAGAGATGGCAGAATTTTGTGGCTATGGAAAAGGACAACTATTAGGGATAGAGATAGAGATTGGACCTGTAATTTCCTTGGTATATGAATTTCTCATATCTCCAGATGAGAAAACTCCTCTACCAATGCACATTGACATTTCCTCCACAATTTATTGGCTTGATGTAGAGAGTTGCCTAGAGTATTGAGATTTGAAGTGACTTGCCCAGGATCCCATAGCTAGGATGTGTTAGAGGTAGAACCAGAACCCTTTATTTTTTTCTAAATTTGGGTCCCACCCACTCTGATTATGGTCTCATTAACTCTAACCTTTGAGCTACCTAGCTGTAAATGCCAATGAAATAGACAGTGACTGAGATAAAGGAAGAACAAGGTGAAATAGTTTTTTTAAAACTAATTCCTAGCTTATAACCCCATTTCCAAGAAAGTGCAAACTCTTTGGGAATATTGCTATTGCTTTTCCCTCCTAGTTTCCATTCCAGTTCTCTCTTTTTTTTCTTGCTCTCTCTTGCCTCCTACTTTTCTTATTGTCTCCTACTATTTCCTATTCCTGATCCGAATTATTCCTAATTATTCTCTTTTGCTTTCTTTTCTTTTTCCCCAAAGAAGCAGATGTGTAGCCTTGCAGGACATTCACTCTTTAGATTTTTTTTTTAGAGCTTATGATATTCTACAGTTTACAGTCATTCTGCATCATTGTCAGAATAGTAGTTTTAAAGATAGTTTTTTGTGTCAGAAAACATCTTGAGATCTTGCTAACATCTAGCCCAAGCTTGTACAACATAAGGCTGATGGGCCACTTGTGGTCCACCAAAGAATTTCAGGTGACCCATGAAAAATGTAGGGTTGCCACTGTGCACTCTCTCCTGTTTGTCAAGAGTATCAAGGCAACCAACCATCGTCAGTCTGTGTCTAGTCTAACTTATCTTCCACACAGAAGAAATTTAGCCTATTTTAATTTTGTCCCTACCTACTGCCAAGTTGTGCAGGTCTGATCTGACCTAACACATACTTGTTGTCCAGAGGTCTTCCTTATCTTAAATATTTCTTTTATGATTAGGTTTGAATGAAAAGGATGACATATAAAAATGGGGATGAGAGTCAAACAGGAGGGTTGACACAAATGAGTTGCTATCTGTGTGATTAAAGGAAATAAGCACATCAGTTAAATCATAAATCCATTGGCATATTAGAATATGGAACTTTTGAAATAATGATTCAAATATATATGAAGGTTTACAAGATGCTCCCCTCACAGTCATGCAAAGTAGATACTGCAAACATTAGCTTCATTTTACAGATGTGGCAACTGAAACTCATACAGATTAACTAACTTGCTTGGGGTGACAGAGCTAGGCAGTGTCAGAGGCAGGATATGAATCCAGGACTCTCTGACTCTGGGTTCATGCCCTACTCCATGGTGCCTTTCAGAATATCACAATAATGATATTTTCAAACTAATAATAGATTTTTTTTATCATTTGATGATTAGTAATTATCAAAGTGATTTTTAACAGAAATTAAGATTCTGAATTAGATCCAAACGTTTAGTTATAAATTAATTTTTTTACGAAGTCTGGCAATTCTCAATACCATCATCAACTGAATTAGACCGTGATGTGACTCAGAAAGACTACATTAGACAACTAGTTTGCTGTGTTTCTTAATTTATAAGTAAGTATACTTAATTGTATTTATTGTAACAATAGTAACTAGCATTTATATAATGCTTTAAGGTTTGCAAAGCACTTTACAAATATTATCTCATTTAATCCCCACAACAACTCTGGGAAGTAGGAGCTAGCATTAGTTCCATTTTACTGGGTTGAGTTGAGGAAACTGAGGAAGGCAGAGGTTAAATAATTTTCCCAGGGTCACGGAGCTAGTAAGTGTCCAAGACTGGATTTGAACTTAATTATTCCTGACTCCAGGTCCAGCACTCTAGCTATTGTATCACTTCTTCCATTTCAAAATAGATTCTATTAATACAATATTTATGTCATCTTTAATTGATTTTCAGATTTGCAAATTTAGGATGTCACATACTAATTAGCTAAATAAAAGCATGTTATCAGTTTAGAGAGTTCACACAGTATAATCATTTGCGAACAGAGTATATTTCTACGAAATAATTTTACTTTTTTCCATTGGTTTATGAAATTATAGGTTAACCTAATACTTTTACTATTTCAGCCATGTTCAGATTCCTCTCTGGAGAAAATAGCAAAAATGAAAGTAATGAATTTGTCCTTTTCTATTTGCCCATTAAGAGACTGTCCACATTCCTGGCATCATTCTCAGTAACAGATTCAAAAAATCCAGGACATCATAGTTGAATATGCAAATTACAAGAGCAATTTTTTTAAAAAGTCCTCAGCAGACTTAGGTGAAAACACAGCTGTCTTTCAGATAATGCCAAAATGTAAATTACTTTGTTACATAAAATGAATGTGCAGTAGGTTCAAACAAGTACTACTGTTCATACCTATAGGTCACCAACCAAAAAGGAAGTAACTGGACAAAAGACTATTTAGCCAGGTCATGTTATTGATTATACATCTTGGAACACACTTTTCATACTAACCCACTTTATTGAAGTAAAAACAATAAATAATGATTTTAAAAAAACTTTGAAAACATACATTTTGTGGAAATCCTGAATCAATAGTGACTACTTAGAAATAGTGAAAAAACACTAAGTTATCATTTGTTTCAAATATGGAACAAAAGAAATTAACTTTATAATAGAGTAGGAACATAGCACAGCCAATGGAGTATTAGCCTTGGAGACAGGAAAACTGAAATACAAATTCTTCTTCGGAGAAGCTTTGTGAACAGGAGAAAGACACAAACTCAGGCAAGACTCACAAACTCACAAGCTTCAGTTTCCTCATCTATAAAGTAGAGCTAATAATTCCCATAATCCTACCTCCTAGGGTGGTTGTGTGGTTCAGCTGAGGAAATGCTGGACTGCCCTTTGTATACATTAAATATCTACACACATACATTTTTTTTTAAACTGGGAAGTTGACTGATTTTTTTAAAAAGAACTCAGATGTAATATGATTAGGAATTCCCCCAGCTATGTAGGGGAAAAAATGTTGATCCACTTATAAACTTTCCATGACAAAGCCTGAGTGTACACTTGGCTAGGTGCAAGATTGTGCTATAGCCCAACAAGCACCAGGCTGGAAATCTAACATTATGTGCTCCAGACCCTAGGCCAGCTATCACTAACTAGTTGTGTGACCTCTCCAGGCCTCAGTTATTTCATCTGTAAATGTAGAATTTGGACTACATAATCTCTAAGGTCCTTTCTCTAAACTCTGAAATGTTGTAGTTTTGTGTTTCAACTATTCCAAATTATTGTAACAACCTAAAAGTATGGGCTCCAGAAAAAGATGTGTTAATGAGAAATGCTAGGTAATATATGTGTAAAATAATATGTGAGAAACCAGGCATTAGAACATATCATTAATACCATACGTGCTTATCTCTAGTTATAATTCCCTGGGGATACTTTAGTAGTCAGAACACATCATGTCTTCTAATTCTTCGTCTTGTTGCTTCCTTTTTTTCTAGAAGTAAAGTATCAGGAAGTAGTCTGAAACTTCCCCCGCCTTCATCCCTACTCAGCATTGCACTAAGGAGTACTTCACAGAATTTTCTTTCCTTTTCTCTTGTTTCTTCTTTTTGATTCTGTCTCTCTTTTAGACATATCTAATTAAAATTCATCTTTATAAGGAAAAATTATATTCTCAGTTTCCTCATAGCTGGCAACACTATAAATTCTTGTGGCAGTTTCTAAAGATTTCAGAGGACCCCAAACAAATTTCAGAAAGAGCCCCCTTACACTATTTACACATTATTTACAAAATTAACAATTTTCTTTTTTTTCTTTTAATTTATTTTCTTGGTTAGATCATTCATTTCCACAAGGTTTTGAGTTACAAATTTTCTCCCCTTTTTGCCCCTACCCCCCAGCCCAGAACATTGACCCCACTGTAAGGCCCTTCCTACAATCTGTTCCCTTTTATGCCCTCCTCCAACACCCCTC
>JAQQSW010004648.1:0-14390 GCA_028646575.1 Pseudocheirus occidentalis | reverse complement strand
AAGGAAGAAAGGAAGGAAGGAAGGAAGATAGATAGATAGATAGATAGATAGATAGATAGATAGATGGATGGATAGAGTGTCAGCTAGGTGGTGCAGTAAATAGAGCACCAGCCCTGAAGTCAGGAGTACCCAAGTTCAAATCTGGCCTCAGACACTTAACACAAAAAACTAGCCATGTGACCTTGGGCAAGTCACTTAACCCCAACTGGCCTCCAAAAAGCAAAAAATAGATAGATAGATAGATAGATAGATAGATAGACAGATAGATGAATAGATGGATAGACAGACAGATGGATGGATGGAAGAATGTATGGATAGATGGTAGATGGATAGAAATATAGATAGATAGATAGATAGATAGGAAAGAGAGAGTGAAAGAAAGAGACAGTCCTTAGCAAACTACTAAATGCTATATAAATGCTAGCTATTTTTGTTATAGTTATGTGCCTCAGTGGATAGAGTGCCAAGCCTGGAGTCAGGAAGATCTGAGTTTAAATTTGACCTCAGTCACTAACTGTGTGACCCTGGGCAAATCACTTAACCCTGTTTATTTCAGTTTCCTCACCTGTAAAATGAGCTTGAAAAAGAAATGACAAACCACTCCAGTATCTTTGCCAAGAAAGAGTCAAATGACTGAAATAGCTGAACAAGTTGGTGTTTTTACCATTGTTATTGCTCAATCTGCTGTCTCATCAACGTGTCCTTGGGGAATATAAGCAAAACTTTCTTCTACTGACCCTTTACACATAAGTATGGATAATATCAGTTTAGTGAGAGTTACCATCTTGTGAACCAGAATAATCCCACTCAGTATGTGCCAGGAGAATCTTGGGGATCTTTTTCAGCTTCTGTGAGTCTAGAGGTCAACAGGAGTAGTGGAAAACAAGAAAAGTCTCCTGAAAGCAAGGCCCTAATCTAGCATTGCATGATAAGAGCTAGGATACAGGGAGGGTCTCCTAGCTTTCCTGCCAGACAGGCTTCCTCTCTACAGTGAGTGAAGACCATATCCAACAATAGAGAAAGATTTAGCCTGAGCAAATAGATGTTCCCAGCTATTTTTGCAATGCCTGAGAGGGAGAGCAGTGCTAACAGGTAGGACTGAAGCAAAGTTGTAAGAAATATCATTAAAAAAAAAAACAACAATCAAAAAAAAACATCATGACAGGGAAAGGATGCCTGACCTTGTTTGCTGCTAGGAGCCAGGACGGAGAATAACCCCTGACAGAGGGAGTGCAGTGGGGCAATACTACTGGGAGCCCTGCCTAGGCATGCCTCTAAGTGACTGAGATTAGATGACTTCTTGGTGAAGCGTTGTTCAGTGAAGGATGCCTTTATTGTTCATGTACTCATTCAGTGATTTCTGCCTTATTTGCTTCTTGTCATAAAATAAGCAAAAACAGTGTAGAGCAGTCGGTAGAGAGCTGCTCTTGGAGGGAGGAAGACCTTGATTCAAATCTTGCTTCTATGATATACTGGCTGTGTGACCCAGGGTAAATTGGCTAACTTCCTGCTTAGTGTTAGCCACCTAGAAGGTTCTGTTCTGCATTGTGGAAGATAGTTTTATCATACAAGAGTTCCCTACACTGGTGAAATCATAGTCCCTATTTCATCTGTCACTCTATGAACTATATTTGCAGCCAGTCTTTACTGTATTGAGGATGGGGAGGGAGAGAGGGAAGAGTCGTGCATGGTTTCCCAGCATTCCCATTTCTGGGCTATGAGCCAAGAGAGCAAAAAAATCCATTAAAATATAACTGTCCCCTTTTTGCCCTGTTTTTGAAACAAGTCTTGTACTCAAACCTTTTCTCTTCCTCCCCAGTTCCAACTCTTTACTAAATCTGTCAGGAAGAAAGAAAGAGAGACAGAAAGAATTGGCATGTGACTGGTGATCTATTGGTAGTGATCTTTGAGATATTGTGGCAAATAGGAAAGATGCTATTGAACTGGAGGTGGTAAGTGTTGCCACTTTCAGAAATGGGAAGATGGTGGTCACTTCAAATAATACTCTGGCTAATTTGATAATCTCTAGCAAAAATTTAAGAATTACCAAGGGAGTGGCTAGGTGGCCCAGTGAATAGAGCACTGGCCCTGGAGTCAAGAGGACCTGAGTTCAAATTTGGCCTCAGACATTTAACACAAAAAACCAGCCATATGATCTTGGGCAAGTCACTTAACCCCAACTGCCCTACCTTCCCCCCTCCAAAGCAAAAATAAAAGAATTACTAAAAGCTCATAAACATGGAAGTCGTTCTTATGATAAATCAACATATGTTCATTAAGAACAAACCATGTCTAACTAATATCATTTCCTTGTCTGATAGGACTGCCAGACACATAGAACTAGAGAAAGTCTTATGAACCTAGGCAGTATATCAAGATTAGAGCAAAGCAGTTGACAAAGTGTCTTGTGGTATACCTATGGACAAGACCAGATCTATATGGACCATATGGTACTTTCAGATTCCATTGATGGGCCATTCTCAAATGTTGTTGATTAATTGATCAAGGTCTGGCTAGAGAGAAGTCCTCTGTGAAGTGACCCAGAGCTCTGGTCCTTGGTCCTTTTCTATTAAACATTTATGTTAATGATTTGGATCAAGGCATAAATGGAATACAGGTCAAATTTGCAGATGATGCAGAGCTGAAAGGAATAAAGAAGTCTTCATGGCTGACAATCTTGAAAGGCTAGTACATTGGGCTAAGTCTAATAAAATAAAACTTAATAGGAATATTTTAAAATTCATACATTGGACGTCACCAATTCCATTTTAACAGTATATGATGGAAGAAACATAGCCATAAAACAATTTGTCTAAAGATCTTGAGGTTTTAGTAGGCTGCAAGTCCAATATGAGTTAGCAGAGTGAAATGGTCAATGAAAGGCGCATTTAGACTTAGTCTATGTTTAGAGATGCCTAGTGTCCAAGATTAGGGAGATGGTAATTTCCCTGAACTTTACCTTACCTAGATTTCTGGCGGGGGGGGGGAATGGGGTGTGGGGGAGTGGGGGGGTGGGATTGTGTTTAGTTCAGGACACCACATTTAAGAAGGGACATTACTGAACTGGATAGCAATAGAGAAAAATGGTTATGTTACTAAGTCATACCATATGAGGAATGGTTGAGGTTTAGTTTGGAGAAGAATTAGGAGGTGAAAATGATTTTCATCTTCACATATTTGAAAGGTTATCATTCAGAAGTGAGAACAAACTTGGTCTGCTTAGCATTGAGGAATCACATCATCACAATCACTTTGTTTTCACATGCAAAAAGAGATATTCACAAAGACTGTCTAGGTTCCTTCCTAGAATTAGGTGAAAGCTAAGAAGTGTCACATTTTAGCTGAAAATTAAAAAAAAAAACCTAAAAATCAATCAACAAACATTCATTAAGTACCTACTATGTGGTAGGCACTATACTAAGCACTGAGGATACAAAAAGAGGCAAAAGACCATCCTTGCCCTCAGGGAACTTATAATTGAATGAGGTAGACAACATTCAAACCAATAAATACAAAGCAAGCTACATACAAAATGAATAGAAAATACTTAATGGAGGAAAGGCACTGGAATCAAGAGGGGCTGGGGAAGACTTCCAGAGGAAGATGGGATTTTGTTGGGACTTAAACAATACTTCCTAACGGTTAGAATTATTCAAAAGCAGAATGTGCTGCCTCATAAGGTAGTGAATGTTCTGCCCTTGGAGGACTTCCAGAAGCCCTGATGACAACTTGTTGAGGATGTTGGAAAAGGCATTCATACTTTTAGTAGGCTATAGCCTAAATGATGTCTGAGGTAGGAATTTTACTGTGTAATTGACTCTAGGAAGGAACACAGAATGTCTTTATGAATGTCTTTTGTGTTGTGTTGTGTGTGTATGAAAACAAAGTGATTACGATAATGTGATTCACTTGATAAACTCTCAAGAACTCAAATAATTGTACACATTTATTATTCATCTACTTATTCCTCATCATTTTCACCAGCATGGGCTAGTAGATAAAAAATTGACCTGGGATCCAGGAAGATCTAGGTTCAATTCTCATCTCTGACATACTGAAAGAATGAAACTGGGATAATCACTTACATTCTCTGTGCTCTAGAAACTCTCCAAGCCCATGACTTTCAATGTCATTGACATGCATTGACCAAGAGAGTTTTTTTTTTCCTCCAGGAGTTCTCTATAAACTAAAATCTTATGTCCTGTCTTCATTCCTAATATTCACCAAATGAAATGAAATGGGGAACTTGAGAGGCAGAAAGGTGAAATGATTTGCAATGACAATGCAATCAGCAGACATTTATTGCAAAAATGTGGAGAAGCTGACATAGGTGTGGGATCAAGAAGTTTCTATCACATTGCTGTGAATATTGTAAACTCCCATTCATGAGTTCTTCCTGGAACCTCCTTTTGGTGAAGGGCTCAGACCAGCCATCCCTCATTCTCTAGATTTACCCATCTTGCACAGGTACCACTTTCGCTCCCCCTTTTGCATTTCACTTTTTATGTTGGTTTTCCTCTATTAGAATGTAAGCTCCTCCAGGGCATGCTGTGTCTTTTCTTCTTGGTTGTATTGTGAAACCCCAGTGCTTAGCAGAGTGCTTGGCACATAGGAAGAACTTAATAAAATGCTTGCTTGTTGTTGACTGTTGACAGTATGTAATAAATGTTTCCTTAAGAACATTGACATTACTCCTTGAAGAGAAAATAGACACTTAATGTGAGCAGGATAAGCACAAACTGAAAAGTGAGGGAAAGGGGAAAGGAACTATTTGATATCTGGTTAGAATGTAAGCTTCCTGAGAATAAATGCTGGCTTAGTGATGACTACGAAGCTGGACAGACGGTCTGCCAGGAGATTTAGGCCAAGGCAACTTCATCGATTCCCCATTTGCTTTGTTGGTGTCCTTATATATTCCTTAATCTGTGGGCCTTCAGAGTTTGGTGTGACAGTAATTTTTGTAACCCACACCAACCAAAGGATCAAATCTTTTACCATGAGATGACAAATAATGCCAAACCAAATGCTATGTGGTTTGGCTAATTGCAAACTGAGGGACGGGAGATGAGCTCCCTGCAAAGGTTTAGATGATCGGCTGGGTAGCGCTGAGTTGAGCTGAGCTGGGCTGGGTTGATCAGAGAGGTAGAGGACGCAGATGGGAGGGGGAGGGCAGCAGCGCCCCCGCCTAGTTCCCTCTGCCGGCAGTGAAGGGTACAGTCACAGCCCGGCCCCAGGTGCCGCTGGAACGCCTGCTTTCCTCCCCTGCTTCCTGCCGCCTGCACGCGGCTGTGGGGCTGGGAGCGAACCCGGGCGCCTGGGGCAGCAGCATTCCTAGCAGGGCAGCTGCCGGCTGACTGCAGCCTCCTCCAGCTCCCCCGAGGCGTGCGCGGGCTGGGGACTTAGCCCCCTGCTGCCTGCATCTACCCGGGCGTTGGAAGTCCTCGGGTTTGGAGCAAGGAAAGGGGACCAGCTAGGAGAAGGGGGAAAAGGAGGCACAGAGACCAGCAGAGCCTCTCTTCTGCCACTCTTGGCTGACAGCCCTGCCCGCCAGAGAAGCGCGTCTCCGCTTTCCCCCTTGCCCCTGCGGCCGGTGAGAGCCCCCGCCGGCAGCACCCGTTTGCCTGAAGTCTGGGAGCGCCCAGCCCCTCGTCGCTCTTCCCTATGGGGATCCGAGAGTTTCCAAACGGCGCACCCAGGGGCAAAACCATTGCGATGTGAGTAGCGCCAGTGGACAGCAACCTGGGGAGTCCAGGACGGGGAATCGCCTCCCGGGGTAGGGTCGGACAGAAGGCCACCAGTGGTTTCTCTTTCTCTCTTTTTTTTTTGTCACCTTTACGCCCAGGGTGACTCCCCCTCCCCACCTGTCCGTGGGTCAGGGACAACGAGCTAAGGGAGAAGGTTGAATGAGGGAGCATCTAGAGAAGTTGTATTTTATTTTATTTTTTTTTATTTGGCCCTTTCCTATCTGTGATCTCAATGCCCAGAGACCTGGTGTTCGATCCTCCCACCCAACTCATGCTCCCCTTGCGAAGCAGCAGAACGGACTTGAACCTGGTGCTTGCAGGAGAAACAGGAGTGGAGATGGAAAGGTGACTGGGGTGAAGAGGGGAAGGGAGGGAGGAAGAACGAGTGGCCCTTCTGCCTCTACCTGCATGTTGGAGGTTTGGGGACGGCTCCCTCTCCTTCCTTCTCCTTCATATCGGCTTATAGAATTCATTGATTTCCTTTCTTTTCTTCCTCTCTTCCCCTCCCTCGCCCTCAACTACCTTGCTTGGAAATCCCTGCTGGCTTCAGTGGCATGAGGAGGTCACCCGACGTCAGCCCCCGGAGGCTGTCGGACATCAGCCCCCAGCTCAGGCAGCTCAAGTACTTGGTGGTAGACGAAGCGATCAAAGAGGATTTGAAATGGTCGCGATCCGTGGAGGATCTCACCAGCGCATCAGTGGGGCTCACGTCTATCGAGGAGAGGATCCTGCGCATCACTGGCTACTACGGCTACCAGCCCTGGGCAGCCAGCTACAAAAGTAAGGCTTGCCGCGTCCCTTTTACACTACTTTCCCATCTTCATCTCTCCCAGTCACAGGCAGCAAATGCGGACTCAGCATCCTTATCTAACTTTCTGAAAACATTTGCCTCAGGCTAGAAGCTTAGCAAAGGTAGTGGGGCAGGACTTTTTACTTTCATATCCAAATAACCTGAACTCCTTAACTTCTATTTGTCTATTCATTCTTCCTCTCCCCCTAACCCACACCTCATGCTCCAGAGAGTGGGGAGGAAATGTTTGAAGAGAACTAAATAATTAACTCAGAATTCCAAGTATGGCGGACACCGTGCATCTGGAGGCTTTACCCAGGGTGTGTACTGATTGACTTTGTGGATGATAGCTTTCGGTGTTTAGTCAGTTGTTAGCTCCTAGGAGTGACAATTTACACCTAAGCCTTCCTTTATTCCCAATCCTTAATGTTCAGCTGAACTGATATTTTACTGTGTTCCTAGTTGTTGGCATGTGCTCTTTGCAAGATGGATAACTAATGCTCTATGGAAGTCAGTCAATTGCAATTAGTTAAGTGCTTACTCTGTGCCAGGCACTGTGTTAAGCCCTGGAACAGTTGAAACTTTCGTTGTGGATACCCTACCTGTTATCTTTTATTTTAATAAACCAAATCAAAATTACCCTCATCAATTTTAATTAGATGGTCTTTCCTGTTACTCAGGATGAATGACAGTAACTAAAAACCAGTGTAAGACCCTAGTAAATCCCATCAAAACCTCTCCATACACTTTAATGTGGCAAAAAGGAGATTAGCACTTACCTCCCTGGTGTGACAAAGTAGGATGAAGTCATTGCTTTGGAGTGATAATCTAAAAGTTAGAAGATTTCTAAAGGAGATATTCATCTTCATTGTTTGGTTTGTAAATATGTTCTATTGGTTCCTAGGAGATAAACTCAGACTTTTGCTCTTAATCATTATGGGTCCCCCCAAAAGGTCTCTCTTTATATCATTCCTAATGTCTCTGTGCGCTGGTAGTTGTCTAGGTCAGTAATAAGACATCTGCAGGAAGGAGCAATGAATTTGAATGTTTTCTTTTTTTTTCTTAAACAAGAGCCATTATGATTGCATCTAGGTCAAAATAAACCTTGTATCCTCTTAAATCTCCTGCCTACCTGTGCTAAAAAAACTTTCCTGGCTATGTGGGCTTTTTATTGTACAGAAGAGAGGTAAGGAAGCAAATTTTCCTTTCTACCTAAAAAGCCAGACACAGGGTGGAAAAAATTAAGACACATTATAAGTAGGTTTTTGCTTGGTTGCTTGGTTGGGTTTTTTCACCCTAAGTGACATAGGCTTTGCTTCTCTATTTGCTTTCTTAATTACTGAAGAGAGTTCCATAAGATTACAGGCATTCAGAATTCATCTGTACTTTCCTTGAAATCATAATACTGTTTTTACCTTTCCAATTCTTCTTGTGACTGGCACAATTTGTTCATTGGGAAATGAATACCATATTACCAAGGTCTGTGACTTCAGATATAAAAAAACTTCCATTCTTGAAGTGAAACTGCTGCTTTTGTGCAAATGCACTTAGTAATTAAGTCAGTAAGGTGGCAGTGAAAATCCCCTGTGTTGTACCATTAAAGTTATTATTACATGTAATTCTATTCCCCTACTAGTTTGAGATATTATTGGCAGCCTGGCATAGTAGATAGACAGCTGGCCTGTGAGTCAGGAAGAATTAGATACCAATTCTACTTGCCTTTGACATGTAACAGCTGCGTGACCCTGGAAAACTCATTCTTTTCCCAATTTTTTTATATTTTTATTCAAAGTTTTGAGTTCCAAATTCTATCCCTCTCTCCCTTTTTTTCACCCTCCCTCAGATGGTAAGCAATCAGATATAGGTTATACACATGTAATTATGTAAAACATTTCCATGTTGGTCATTTCATATAAGAAGACTCAAATAAAAGAAAAAAATTGGAAAATAGCATGCTTCATTTTGTATTCAATCATTATCAGTTCTTTCTCTGGAGGCAAATAGTATGCTTTATCTTGAGTCCTTTGGAATTATGTTGGATCATTGTATTGCTGAGAAAAGCTAAGTCATTCACAGTTCTTCAAACAGTATTGCACAATGTTCCCCAGGTTCTGTTCGCTTCACTATGCATCAATTCATGTAAGCCTTTCCAGGTTTTTCTGAAATCATCCTGCTTACCATTTCTTAATACACAATAATATTCCATTACAATCATATAGCACAGCTTGTTCAGCTATTCCCCAATTGATGTGCATCCCTTTGGTTTCCAATTCTTAGCTACCACAAAAAGAGCTGCTATAAATATTTTTTTATACAAATAGGTCCTTGGAACATTTATTTAACCTCTTAACACCCCTAGAATCTAAAAGCATAAGCTGCAGAGAGGGAGCTATCTACATCAGTTGAAAAGTGAGGCACTGGAAGCTCCTATACTCCTGATTTCTGGCATGTTCCAAACTGACAGGTCATTCATTAACGGATTAGGCTATAGTGGTTGTTGCTTTATAAATAAACCCAGTTCATTGTACTCTTTCTTTTCCTGAGGGAATAATTACTTATTTCAAGATATTTTCTTTTTATAAAAATGCTTTGGGCAACAGATGACATTTTGATTGAATTAATAATATTTTTAAGTTGAATGTTGAAAGGAATGATATTTTGTTAATATACTCAAAGAGATTTCAGGGTACCATTCTGCTTGTTGCCATTTCTACTTAAGTAGGTGGAAAGGTTTACGTATTCCTTGCTTTTTGCTGTTTACTTCTATTGTTGTTGTGTGTGTCTGTCCATATGTACATATGTGCATATTTTAAATCACAGACGTGGATTGTTAAAGAAATGTTCATCTTGCACTGTCCTGATTAAATTATAGAATGCTTCAAGCCTTCTCTGTATAAGGAGCTTGTCACTCCAAGATACAGTAATAATTTAGACTTCCTGACATTCATCTTTCAGAATTTTTTATCTCTGTCCCAACTCAAGAAGTTGCCAAGTAACAGTTTCTAGGCTCTGTTTGATAGGTGCAAATCAGCTGGCTTTTGTAGGGAAAAAATTACTCAAATACCACTTACATGAGAAATTGTGTGTGCTTGTACCTTGATTTTCTTCTATTAGGTGACTCATTGTTAAATAGGATAAAGAGGTCAAAAGCCAGGTTTCCTTTAGTATTTCTCAATCAATCTACATAAATAAGTGATATCTTTGTGAGAATTATAACAAGTATTAGAATACCTTGATTCTAAAGGATGCATACACTGCCCAGCATACAGGACCATTGATTAAACTGCAAAGGACCAGGTTTTGTAAACCCTGAAGGGCTAAAAACCCATGAGGGTCCTTGACCTGCCTTACTCTGAATTTACTTCTTTTTTCTCACCTCTCCTTCCCATTAATGTTAGACCATCAGACTTGGTGCATGAAACCCTTTCTCCTCTCATCTTATTAACCTAATCGAACCCAAAATTGCTACTTTAAAATGAACTCCCCTCCACCAAAAAAAGGGGCTAACTCACCATTGTTCCCTTTTATTGCAGTGTGAAATATTTTAGATTCAGGAAGTGTTTGAGCTTGAATACCCCTATTTTTAACAACTTCCTGTCTTCCCATTTACTATTTTCTTTCTTTTACCAGGGGGAGCTAAGTGGCTCAGTGGATAAAACTCCAGACATGGAGAGAGGATAGAACTGAGTTCAAACGTGACCTCAGAAACTTCGTAGTTGGTTTATCCTGGGCAAGCTTCTTAACCTCAGTTTGCCTGAATTTCCCAGCCTTGCCTGTCACAAAGATCAACTGAAACAATATTTGCAAAGCACTTAGCCCAGTGCCTGGCACATAACAGGCACTATAGAAATATTATTTTACCAGAGCTGCTATAACATAACAAAAGCAATGACTGAGATTTCCTTCTTTCCTCTTTTCCTTCTCTGTCCTCTAGTGAGGAAGCTAATGGGTAATGGAATGACTCTGGAAGGTAGTCGTAAAAGGGAAAAAAAAACCATACTGAAATGCATACATAGGTATATATGAAAATATATACCTACATATGGCACACAAATTGAAGTTCAGTGAGTGTGAGCTCCTTTGATACTTTGGATCATTTCTTATGGTACCCAGAGTTTTGTGTTGTTTTGTTTTTTAATCTTTATATGAATGTTAATAACTTTGTAAAAAATAAAAGGCAACAATAAAAATGCATTTGAATTAAACAATGATATTAATGTATATGAAGTTCCATGTTTTCATATAAAGAGCACTCGATTTGAAGTCAGAAGTTCTGGGTCTAGAATTCCGATTCTATTACTTATTAGACCAAATTCTTTAAAGATAGGGACTTAACTTCTTTTCACCTGTATTTGTATCCCCAGGGCTTAGCTTGGGGTCCAGTACATAGTAGGTGTTTAAGAAACATTTATTGACTTATTATCTATGTCATTTTAGGAAAGTGCCTTAACTTCTCTCAGTCCATTTTTCTACCTAGAAAATGAAGGAATTGAACTGGAAGGTCTAGGACATTTCTATCTCTACATCCTATGATAAACTATGCAATATGCATATGAATTTTATTTGAGAGGAAAAAAGTCCAAATATTAATAGCCAAATCAGATTAATTAGGAGGTAAATATTTATTTTAATAAAAGATTCTTTGATTTCCAAAAGGCTTTATACTGGGGGGTGGGGAGTTACATAAAATAATGACCGAAATATTTTTATAGTATGATTTTATTCATGCAAAATTTTTCAAGAACCTAGCACATAAATTATGTTATATGTGTGTGTGAATTTATATAAATGATCTGTAGAGAGATCACCAAGGCCTGGGCTTTAGGAACCTAATTCAAGCTTGTTCTTCCCAAGGCACCAGATTCTCCACTTTGAACTGATGAAAGAGATACTACCTTCAAACAAAAGGTTTTTAACCTTCATTATCTTTGACCCCAAATTCCAGTTCAAGTAACTGAAAACCTTTCTCTGGCTCTCTGAATCCCCTTTGATTCAAAGATCTACCACATGCAAACCATAATTATGGCTCCCTCTTATTTTTACACTGCCAAGATATCTTGATGTCTGCTTCTAACATCTACTACTCTTTTTCCCATGTATCTCCCATGTCCACCCACTCCAGACTACAAATTTAAAAATAATACTAAAGGATAAGGTAATTAGAAGTGTATAGAAGTAAAACCTACCTTAGCTTCCTTACCTAATCTTTAAATAAAATTTTCTAATCTTACCCTGACTTTCTTTTTTCTTTGGGGGGGGGAGAGTTGGATCCTCTTATTGCTGAATCTATCATTCTTGTATCGTCAGGATAAATTAGCATCTTTCCTTCCATAACATCTCAACCTGGTTCAATAAATAAATCCGTAAACATTTATAAAGCACTGACTATGTGCCAGACACTATGCTAAACACTGGGATATAAAAACAGGCAAGACACTATCTTCCCTCAGGGAGCTTACAATCTAACGGGGGAGAAAAATATGCAAGCAATTCTATACAAAACATGCGCTGTACAGGATAAATAGAAAATAATTAAAAGAAAGAAAGCACTAGAAGTAAGAGGAATTGGGAAAAGGTTCTGGTAAAAAAAAATGGGATCTTAGTTGGAACTTAAAAGAAGCCTGAGAAGTCCATAGTCAAGAGTTGAGGAGGGAGAGCATTCCGGGCATGGGTGATGATGACCAGAGAAAATGTCCAGAGTATTTTGCGTAGTTTCATTTACCAATGGACATTTTATATAGGATCCATAGCTCTGTTCTAGAACCTAAGACCCTCAGCCAGTCAAGAAGGCTCCTGATGTCATGTCAGACTTGAAATGCTTCAACTGTTCAATCAATTCTCTAACTACATTCCCCTGTCCTCCCCCTCAAAAGAAAACCAAGGACATAAAAATTCAGAATCCATCCCAACTCTGAAATCACTCCCAAAATTTCCAACAGATGACATTTTTTCTTACAGTCCACTGATTGACTTTGGTGATTCTGGTGAACTTCTAGCAAGGATTATTCAATGGTCCTAGAACAATGAATTTTTATACATACACATATCAACAAAATCTCAAGATTGGAGCTTTTTGAAGGTGGAGCAGAATGTGACATGATCAGACCTGTACTTTAGGAAGATCATTTTGGCAACAGAATGTAGGATGGACTGAAATGGGGAAGGATGAAGCATGTACTGCAAAGAGTAGGTTATTGAAAAAGTCTATAAAGGAAGTGATGAGAACCTGTACCAGGGTGGGGACTGTGTGAGTAGTGAGAAAGGGATGTGTATGAAAAAAAAAAAGTTGTGAAGGTAGAAATGATGATACTTGGTAACAGATTGGAAATGTAAGATGGGTGTGAAGAAGGAATTGAGGATTGTAACTAGGTTATGAATGACTAGAGATATAGTAATGCCCTTGAATTTAATAGGAAAGTTGGGAAGAGGGGAGACTTTGAGGGAAAATATGAGTTCTGATTTGGAAATGTTCAGTGTGAGATGTCTACAGGGCATCTAGGCCAAGATGTCCAGTAGACATTTGGTGATATGAGACTATAGCTCAGAAGAGCAACTGTGGCTGAACATATAAATCTAGAGGACACACCACAGTGATCAGAGTGGTGGACCTAAAGTCTGGAAGACTGGAGTTCAAATCCAGCTCAGACACCCTACCTGTGTGACCTTGGTCAAGTCGTTCACCTTTGGTCTGCCTTAACTTCTTCATCTATAAAATGGAAATAATAATAGCACCTACCTCCCTGGCCTGTTGTGGCAATCAAATGAGATAATATTTGTAAAGGACCTCACCAACCGTAAGGTTTCTACATAAGATAATTGACTTGCAGGGGAGTTGACAAGATTGCCAAGGGAGGTAATACAGAGAGAAAAGAGGATTCAAAAAAGAACCTTGGGAGGACACTCATGGTTAGTGGGTATGACATGGAGGAAGTTCCAGCAATGGAGACTGAGAAACAGTTGAAAAGGTAAAAAGAGAACCAGGAGAGAGGAGTGTCATTAAAAACCTCCAGAGGAGAGAATATCCAGGAAAAGAGGGGAAAAGGGAATATGCATTTACCGAGCACCTATTATGTGTAAAGTGCTTTAGAAACATCTTACTTGGTTTTCACAACAACCTGATGAGGTAGGCACTATTATTCTCCCCATTTTATATATGAGGAAGTCAAGGCAGAAAAAATTAAGTGACTTATCCACAGTCACATGTCTAATAAGCATCTGAGTGCACATTTGAACTCAGGTCTTCTTGATGGACAAGCCCAGAGCTCCATCCCCTGAGCAACTGACCGTGTCAAAGGCTGCTGAGGGGTAAATAATAACAAGGATTGAGAAAAAGCCATTAGATTGGGCAATTAAGACATCATTTTATTTCTCCTTTCTACAATGAAAACTCCTTGAGTGAAGGGGCATTTCATTTTTTTCTTTGTATTCCCAGCTCCCGATGCAGTGCCTAGAGCTTAGAAAGTTGAGATGTATATCAATTGTTTATTATTTTCAATAAAACCACAGAGCCTAACCCCTATTCCTGTTATTACATTTTCCCCATCTTGTCTGATGGATCTAGGAAAGAAATAGACCTGGGACAAAATGTTCTTCTCTTATTCATTTATGTTTAACATTCAGATGATTACACAGCTGGACAAAGTGACCAGTGTTTTGTTTGTTCTTTATAAGTGGATGAAAGTGTTTTTGTTGTGATGATGATGTGGTGACTCAGGATTGACAAAGACTACACAGCAGAATGTAACAGGTCCTAACAAGCTGGAATGACTTCAGATTATCCTTCAGCAAGATTGTCCTTTGTGGACCAACCTCTGTAAAGTCTGAGAGACAGATCAAGTGATTGATTATTTTTTTTT
>JAQQSW010004647.1:0-14390 GCA_028646575.1 Pseudocheirus occidentalis | reverse complement strand
GGAATATGATATTTTGAAGATTAAGGGAGCTGGGATTAAAACCAAGAATCAACTACCCAGCAAAATTGAGCATATTATTCCAGGGGAAAATATGGTCATTCAATGAGGTGGAGGACTTTCAAGCATTCTTGCTGAAAAAAACCAGAACTGAATAGAAAATTTGAGAAGCAAACACAAGAAGCATGAGAAGGTAAACATGGGAAAGAAATCATAAGGAACTTATCAAATTTGAATTACTTACATGCCAATATGGAAAAACGACAATAGTAACCTAGGAAACTGTTCTGAGTATGAGGATAGGGGAGGGGAATACAAATGTATATATAAGTATACTTACACATATGTCTAAATAGGAGGATATATATGTGTATGAATACATATCTGAGCATGAGTGTATATGTGTATATAGAAGGTATAGGATGAATTGAATACGAAGAGATGATACTTTAAAGGTGAAATTCTGAGGTGGGAGAGGACTAGAATGAGGAGACAGGGAGAGACAAAATGGGCTTAATTATCCCATATAGAAGAAGCAAGGGATAACTTACAACTTTACTTTCAATTACTCTCATTGAATTTGGTTTAGGGAAGAAATGGCATAAACTCTAAACTGGGCATCATGCCACACAGGAGAGTAGGGTGCATGGGGATGAGAGGGGGGATGACGGAGGGGAGGGCAGGGTCTGGGGGAGGGATGCTATGGAAGCACACACTTCAGGAAAGAGACAGGGACAGGGTAGAGAAAAGAACAAGGAGGGGAAGGAGGGACACATGATTACTGTCACAATATGTCCACTATGAAGATAGCCTTTATAAAATCACACATCTACAGCCTGTATTGAATTGATTGTCCTTCCCGTGGGGGTGGGTGACAAGGGAGGAATCAAAAGAATGTAGAATTTAAAGCTCTGCAATACCTGCAACTAGGAATTAAGATATTCGGGGGCTGGGGCAGGGAGACCCTCTCTGCCCTACCAGAAAGTAAGAGAGCAGATCAGGGGAGGAGCTTTACAGTGGAATCGCTGTTTTGGGGTTGGGGTAGGGGAAAGACGGGGAGAAAATTTGTAATTCAAAAATCTCATGAAAATGAATGATGTAAACAAGAAAATAAATTTTAAAAATTAATTAAAAAAAAGAAAAAAAAAGATTTTGGATGCTTTGTCATTTGGTCCATATATGTTTAGTATTGATAGTGCTTCATTGTCTATATTCTCTTTTATCAAGATATACTTTCCCTCTTTATTCCTCTTAATTAGGTCTATTTTTGCTTTTGCTTTGTCTGAAAGCATGATTGCTACCTCCACCTTTTTTTTTAACATAAGCTGAAACATGCTAGATCCTGCTCCAGAATCTTATTTTAACTCTGTGTGTCTATTTCAAGTATTTTTCTCCTAATAATATTCTTGATTTCTTTTGTATATGTTGTTTTTTATTTGAAATTTTATGGATTTATGTTTTTTCTCATCTCAAAAATTAATCTGGTTAATGGTTTATCAGTTTTGTTGGTCTTTTGAAAAACAACAATTCCTGGTTTTATTTGCAAGTTCAGTTCAGAGGTTTTAAATCTTTTTTTTTTTTCTGTCATAGAGCCCTTCGGCAGTCTCGTGTAGCCTATGGATCCCTTATAGAATAATGTTAAGTGTACACATTAAAATACACAGGATTACAAAGTAAATTAATTACATTAAAGTGCAGTTTTTTAAAAAAAATTAAACACTTTTATAGATCCCAGCTTAAGAACTCCTGATTTAGTTGTACTTTTCATTAGCAAGACCTCACAGTACAGTGGAAGGACCTTGGCGTTGGGGTGAAAGGGCTTGAGTTCAATTCTGTCTCTTACTCTCTTTGTGACCTTGGGCAAATCACTTAGCCTTTCTAGGCCTCAATTCCTTGTTGGATGTAATAGATGACTCCTAAGGTCCCTTCCAGCTTCAAATCTAATCATATGATTTATTTTCTATTCATTTCTGCTGTTAACATTATAATTTCTGTCTTTTAAATTCTCTTTAGGAATATTGCTTTGCTTATTTTTAGAACTTTTAGATGAAAGCTTAATTCATTTTTAAATTTTCTTATTAACATTGTCATTTAATGACATTTGCCTGTAAGAATGGCTTTATATCCCATAGGTTTTAAGACATTTATTTAATATTTTTAGTTTACATCATTCATTTCCATAAAATTTTGAGTTACAGATTTTCTCCCCATCTTTCCTCTACCCACCACCCCAGAACAGCGATTCCACTGTATACCCCCTCCCCCAATCTGCTCTCTCCTATATCCTCCCCTATCACCCCTCTGACTTTTCGGTAGGGCAAGATGAATCTCCCTACCTTAGTGCCTGTATATCTTATTTCCCAGTTGCATGTAAATAACAATAATAATTATATACACACACATATTTAACATTTGATTTTAAAACTTTTAATTCTAGATTCTTTCCCTTCCTCCTTCATCCATCCCCACTGGTAAGACAAGCAATTCAGTATAGGCCATATATGTGTAGTTATGCAAAACTTCTCTACAGTGGACATATTGTGAAAGACTGACTATATTTCCCTCTATCCTATCTGGCCCCCACAGGTTCCATTCTCTACTTTGTCCTTGTCCCTTTACAAAAGTGTGTGCTTCTAACAACCTTTCCCCCCCAACCTGCCCTCCACTCCATCATCCCCCTTCTCATCCTCTATCCCCCTACTCTCCTGTAAGGCAAGATACCCAATTTGGAGTGTATGTCATTCCCTCCCCAAGCCAAATTCAATGAGAATAAGGTTGACCTTTTCCGTTTTGCCTTCCTGTTCTTCTCCTCCATTGTAACAGTTATCTCTTGCCTCTTCTATATGAGATGATTAACCCAATTCTGTCTCTCCTTGTCTCCTCTCATTAGATTCCTCTCCCACCTCTCAATTTCACCATATAAATATCATCCCTTTATATTCAATTGATCCTGTGCCCTTTGTCTACATACACATAAATACCCACACTCACATATGTATTCCTTTGCATATATACCCTCCTATATAGACATATGTGTATGTATACATATATATGGTTTATCAGTTTTGTATAAATATATATATATATATATATATATATGTATACACACACATACATACACACACCTTTATATTCCCTTCACCTCTCCTCATACTGAGAAAAGTTTCACAAGATACAGTTCTCATTTTTCCATGTTGGCATGTAAATAGTTCAACTGTGATAAGTTCCTTATCATTTCTTTTCCCTGTTTAGCTTCTCATGCTTCTTGTGTTTGAGTGTCAAATTTCCTTTTCAGTTCTGATTTTTTCCTCAAGAATACTTTGAAGTCTTCCACCTCATTGAATGACCATAGTTTCCCCTGAAACATTATACTCAATTTTGCTGGGTAGGTGATTCTTGGTTTTAATCCTAGTTCCCTTGATCTCTGGAATATCATATTCCAGGCCCTTCAATCCCTTATTGTAGAAGCTGCTAGATCCTGTGTTATCCTAATTGTGTTTCCACAGAATTCAGATTGTTTCTTTTTAGCAGCTTGTAATATTTTCTCCTTGATCTGGGGGCTCCAGAACCTGGCTATAACATTCCTAGGAGTTTTCTTTCTGGGATCTTTTTCAAGAGGTGATAGGTGAATTCTTTCAAGTTCTATTTTGCCCTCTCGTTCTAAAACATCAGGGCAATTTTCCTTGAGAATTTCTTGAAGGATGATTTTTCGGTTCTTTCTTTGATCATGTCTTTCAGGTAGTCCAAAATTTTTAAATTGTCCCTCCTGGATGTATGTTCCAGATCAGTGGCTTTTTCAATGAGATATTTCACATCGCCTTCTATTTTTTCATTTGTTTTGATCTGTTTAATAGTATCGTGATTTCTCATAAAGTCATTAGCTTTCATTTGCTCCATTCTAATTCTGGAGGAATTATTCTCTTTAGTGAGCTTTTGAGATTCTTTTTCCATCTGGAAAATTTGGCTTTTCAAGGCAGTCTTCTTCTCATTAGCTTTTGGAACCTCTTTTGCCATTTAAGTTAGACTGTTTTTTAAGGTGTTATTTTCTTTAGTCACGTTGTTGACTCTCTTTTCGTGATTTTCTTGCGTCATTCTCATTTCTCTTCCCAATTTTTCTTCCGTGTTTCTTATTTGGTTTTCAAAATCCTTCTTAAGCTCCTCGGTGGCTTGTAACGAGTCCATGTTTTTCTTGGAATCTTTTGGTGCAGGAGTTCTGACCATGTTGTCTTCCTCTTGTTCCATGCTTTGATCCTTTTTGTCCACCAGCTTTGGCTCACAGGTCACGTACCTCAGGACCACCACCTAAGACAGTGATCTAGGTCCAGGCAGGTTAAGGCAAGAGCTTTTAGCCTTTTAATGTTTGCTTGGCCCCCCTGAAATCTGTATACCTGGAGCTCTGAAGCAGCCACATAGAGGTGGCTTGCAGGGCTGCCGCTTCTGCCACTTCTGGCTCTGGGGGCAGAGAACTGGATCCATTTCTCTGTCCCCCCCAAACCCAGCCAGTTCCACTGACCTTTTACTTTGTCTATGGCATTTATGGGTTGATAATTCTGGAAACTGCCACAGCTGCTGGTGGTCCACTCTTCTGAATGCTCCAGCCGCGGCTGATCTGGCCTACCCTGGGGCTAAAACTGTGGGTTCATGCAAGGCTGGTCTTGGCTTCCAGTGCACTGCAATGAACCCTTCCTGTCCACCTGCTGGGTTGCATTCAGTGGGAGGTTTGTTTCTCTGTCACTTTGTGGGTTCTGGAGCTCAAAAATTTGTTTACGGTCATATTTTATAGGTATTTGAGGTGACTATGGGGGGAGCCATGGAGTTTTCCTGCCTCTGTGCCATCATCTTGACTCCCCCATAGATTTTTTTGATATGTGCTTTTGTCCCTTAAATATTGTCATTTTCAGATTACTTTGACTTAATCTTGACTTAATCTCCATTTAATAGATTGGTTTTCAGTTTCCATATAGCTTCTAAAATTTTAATTTTGTTGTGAGTATTTAATTCTAATTTTATTGCATTTTTGCAAACATATAGGATGTACACAGTTTGATATTTTGAATATATGTAGGGCTTTCCTGTGCCCCAGTATCTGATATGTTTTGTTGTATACTTGAAAAGAATGTGTATTCTTTGCTTTTCCCATTTAGTTAGCTCTGTATTTCTATTAACTCTAACTTATAAAGGAAGCATTTCAGATCTTTCTGTTAATATTTTTATTTTATTTGTCACATTCTCATGTTGGAGTATTATGGTCTTGTATTGCTAATTTTTTGTGTAATTCTTATATTGTTATTCTTTATTTTATGAATTCAGTTTTCAGGTTGTTCCATGTATACAAATTATGAATAATTACATATTCTTTATTTTTCTATTATCTATTGTGTAATGCCCTCATTAATTTCTTTTTTATTCTGTTTAAAAAATATTAGGATTAGGGGTGGCTAGGTGGCACAGCAAATAGAGCACTGGCCCTGGAGGCAGGAGGACCTGAGTTTAAATCTGTCCTCAGACACTTAACACTTACTAGCTGTGTGACCTTGGACAAATCACTTAACCCTAGTTGCCTTGCATTCCTCCCTCTATAAAGCAAAAAAAATTAGGATTGATTGAAGGAACTGGGGATATTTATCTGGGCAAGACAAGATAAAATGGTAACATTATAGCTACAGTCAAGGTTTTCAGTTTGGGAGCAGCCTTGCTCTGTTTGGACCTAGAGGGTAGAACCAGAAACAATAATAATAATTACAATTTATATAGCTTCCTCCCTGTGCTAAGTGTAGTGCTAAACTTGATTGTCTCACCAATTCTAGGAGATAGGTACTGTTATCTCTATTTTACAGGTGAGGAAACTGATGCAAACAGAAGTTCAGTGACTTTCTTAGGATCACACAGCTAATAAATGTGTTAGACCAGATTTTAACTCAAGTTTTCCTGACTCTAGTCCTGCTGCTCCATCTACTGCAACACCTGGTAAAGAGGCAAATATAAACTTGATGTGAGGAAAAACTTCCAACAGAAGCTGGATGAGCACCTTTTACATATGTTATCAGAAGACTTTCTTTTGCCTATTGATTGGATGAGTGGGCTATTGAAATAAATTCCTTCCAACTCTTAAATTGTGTGATTCTGTGATTACTGCCACATCATGTAGAATTCTAGGCCTACTATTTTGTTGTGCTTCTACTAGAGGCCTGGCATTATGGCAGAAGGCAATGAGTAGGCTACACCTTACTACTCTGAAGTGCTGTGAAAATTTTTCTTTACCATAGAAAACTTGGATCTTGTGCAACCTTCTATTCCTTTCTGTCTTCCAGCTTTGAACAACTTACTTGTCTTTTGTCTTCTCAAACTAGTGTGAAAAGACTTAATAAAAGGATTTGTTCTGTAAAACTTGAACTCAGTCAAAGGACTGTACTTGAGGACCTAAAGGGTCACATGTGGCCTTGACGCCACAGGTTCCCCACTCCTGCTTATAGATCAAGTTACATAGCTAGAAATTCAGCAGGCATATCCTAAGCTTTGTTAAAAGGTAGTGAAATTTTCCTTGGACTAGATTTGTCCAGTGAATTAAGGATTGAACCACTGATATAACCATCCAGTTGACTAAGATATAAAAACTGACCCCAGAGGTAGTTAGGGCAACTCAGAATGAATAGACTATACGTTACTATGCAAGTCAACACATTTTTATTATAAGGTGTGCCCCTGTAAGTGATTGACCAGTGGAAACAGGAGGAGAGCTATGTACAACTGAACCAATACTGTGTCCTTACAATGTATTCTTTCAGTACGTTTGTTGAGTAAACCCCTTTTACTAAGTGTTTTGTAGTCTGTAACTATCTTCTTTCATTCCAGTCTTGAACCTGAACCACTGGACAAACCAGAGTTGGACTCCCTTCAGAACATTTGGTGTAGTTTGCAGAACTGGTCCAGAATAACTTGGTAGTCAAAAGTGGTAAAGGCTCGTGTTAAGGGAATAGAGCCCTAGTATTTGGGGCCCAATACAGGGGCCTGGAACTCTGTGGCTGCTGAACTTCTGGCAATAAAAGGGAAGTCCTTTCAATGGGATTGGGTTGGTGCCTTCACTAACTTGCTGAGATTAGTTTTTTGAGTGTCCAAAGAAGTTGATAGGGAGACTAAAAGTACTGCTTAGGCTAGAACCCTTGGCAATTGTTGGAAAAGCCCTGAAAAGACTGTACCACCAGCATAAAGAAAACAAAAGTCATTTGTCCTTATCACCTGGCAGCCTGACTTCCAACTTCATCATTCAATTAAACCTGCTTTTTCCAAAGTTACCAATGACCTCTTCACTGAGGAATCCAAAGGTCTTTTCTCACCCTTCATCCTTCTCAACCATTCTGGAATGTGGTGGGCCAAGGCAGGGAGCCCTGCTGTCCCGCAGCAGGGTCAGGAGAGTTTTGGGGGCCCTGCTATCACCCAGCAAGGTCGACAGAGTTTTCTTACCTAGAGGCTGTGAGTTAAAAAGAAGGAAGGGCATTCAAAGGATGGTGGAAAATAGAGTCTCCTTTATTGTTCTAAGTGCAAGCCTTTTATAGGACACTTCCGAATCACTTTCCCCTGTGGACATTGTGCATGACAGTGTTCCCAGGCCAGGAGTGAAAACACCATGCTTATTTTGAAGATCCAGTCCTCACACCTGCATGCTAGAACTCTTCCCTGGGGGATGGGGAGCCATTCCAGGCCTGGCAGCAAGCCTTTCACCTGAGAGGGCTTACCCAGTCATCAGGGTCAGAGACCCACTGGCCCATGGACTTCAACACTGGAGCATTTGACACTGGTGACCAACTTTCCTTTTAAATACTTACCTTTCTGGACTTTTGCGACATTACTTGTTCTTTATTATCCTACTTCCTGTCTGATGGTTTCTCTTCTGCTGATCTTCTTCTGCCTTCCCCCAACACCCTTCCTTCCTTTCTCCCCCCCCCCCCCACTAACTGTAGGTGTCTGTCAGTTCTATCCTGGACTTTCTTCACTTTTTCCTCTATGTTATCTCATTTTGTGACCTAATTAACTCCCATGGATTTAATTATCATCTCTATGCAGATAATTCGCAGATCAATAAATCCAGCCCTAGTATTAAATCCTCAGCTCCAGTCCCCATATCATCAATAGTTGATGGGTATTTCAAAGTGGATTTCTAGGAGATGTCTCAAATTTAACATGTCAAAAACAGAGCTCAATGCCTTTTTCACTAAAATTTCCTTTCCTGAACTTCTACATATCAAGGGCATTACTATTGTAGTCACAGGTTTGCAACCTAAGAGTTATCCTTGACTCCTCACTATCTCTTTCCCCCTCCGCCATATATCCAGGCTCTCACCAAATGCTGCTCTACCTCTGCAACATCTCTCATTTATTTGCTTCTCTCTTCTGACACTGCCACCACTGTGGTGCAAGCCCTTATCATTGCATACTTGGATTGTCATTGCATTAGCCTGCTGGTGGGTCTGCCTGCCTGAAGTCTCTTTCCACTCAGTCCATCCTCCATTCAGCCACCAAAGTGATTTTTCTTTTAGGGATCTTTTTCAAGAGGTGTTGGTGAATTCTTTCAATTTCTATTTTGCCCTCTGGTTCTAGAATATCAGGGGATTCTTGCTTAATAATTTCTTGAAAGATGATATCTAGGCTCTTTTGGCTTTCAGACACTTGAATAATTTTAAAATTATCACAACTGGATCTATTTTCCAGGTCAGTTAATTTAATTTAGGTAAAATTGTCATTTTTATTATATTAGCTCTACCCAGCCATGAGCAATTGATGTTTTTCCAATTAGTAAGATCTGGTTTTATTTGTGTGAAAAGTGTTTTGTAATTGTGTTCATAAAGGTACTGGCTTTGTTTTGGCAGGTAGATTCCCAGATTCCCAAATATTTTATAATATCTACAGTAACTTTAAATGGGGTTTCTCTTACTACCTCTTGCTATTGGACTTCATTGGAAATGCATAAGAATGCTGAGAATTTGTGTGGGTTTATTTTATATCCTGCAACTTTGCTATTTATTGTCTCAAGAAGTTTTTTACTTGATTCTCCAGGATTCGCAAAGTATATCATCATGTCATCTGCAAAGAGTGATAGCTTAGTCTCTTCTTGGCCTAATTTGAATCCTTTGATTTCTTTTTCTTCTCTAATTGCTACTGCTAACATTTCTAGTACCAGATTGTATAAGAGGGGTGATAGTGAACATCCTTGTTTCACCCCTGATCTTATTGGAAATGCTTCTAGTTTATCCCCATTGCATATAATACTTGCTGATGGCTTTAAGTAGATGCTTCCTTTTATTCTAAGGAAAACTCCATTTATTCTATATTTTCTAGTGTTTTTAATAGGAATGGATGTTGTATTTTGTCAAAAGATTTTTCTGCATCTATTGAAACAATCATATGATTTCTGCTAATTTTATTGTTGATATGATCAATGATATTGATGGTTTTCCTAATATTGAACCATCCTTGCATTCCTGGAATAAATCCAACCTGGTCAAAATGTATTATTCTCATTATAAGTTGCTGTAATCTTTTTGCTAATATTTTGTTTAAGATTTTTGCATCTATATTCATGAGGGAGATTGGTCTATAATTTTCTTTCTCCATTTTGTCTCTCCCTGATTTAGGTATCAGTACCATATCTGTGTCATAGAATTAGGAAGGATTCCTTCCTCACCAATTTTCCCAAATAGTTTGTAGAGTATTGGATTCAACTGATCTTTAAATGTTTGATAGAATTCACTGGTAAATCCATCTGGCCCTGGGGATTTTTTCCTAGATAGTTGTCTAATAGCTTGTTCAATGTCTTTTTCTGAGATGGGGTTGTTTAAGTAATTTACTTCCCCTTCAGTCAGTCTGGGCAACTTATATTTTTGTAGATATTCATTCATTTCACTAAGGTTGTCAAATTTATGTGCGTACAGTTGTCAAAATAATTCCTAATTATTGTTTTAATTTCATCTTCATTGGAGGTATATTCACCCTTTTCATTTTTGAGGCTCAGAATTTTATTTTCTTCTTTCTTTTTTTTAATCATATTGACTAAGTGTCTTATCAGTTTTATTGGTTTTTTTTCATAAAACCAACTCTTAGTTTTATTTATAAGTTCGCTAGTTTTTTACTTTCAATTTTATTCATCTCTCCTTTGGTTTTCATTATTTCTAATTTAGTTTTTAATGGGTGATTTTCAATGTGTTCTTTTTCTAGCTTTTTCAGTTGCATGCCCAATTCATTGACCTCCATTTTCTCTAATTTTTTCAAGTATTCATTCAGGGATATAAAACTTCCCCTAAGTACTGCCTTTGCTGCATCCCACAAGTTTTGGTATGATGTCTCATTATTGTCATTCTCCTGAATGAAGTTATTGTTTCTATAATTTCTTGTTTAACCCACTCATTTTTTAGGATTATTTAGTTTCCAATTAGTTTTTTGCCTATATTTCCATGGCCCTTTATTGCATATAATTTTTATTGCATCATTATCTGAGAATGATGCATTTAATTTTTCTGCCTTTCTGCACTGAATTGTGAGGTTTTTATGCCCTAGTACATGGTCTGTTTTTGTGTATGTGCCATGTACTGCTGAGAGAAGGCATATTCCTTTTTATCCCCATTTAGTTTTCTCCAGAGAGCTATCATGTCTAGCCTCTCTAAAATTTTATTTGCCTCTTTAACTTCTTTCTTGTTTATTTTGAGGTTATATTTATCCAGTTCAGAGAGTGGGAGATTGAGGTCCCCCACTAGAATCGTTTTGCTATCTATTTCCTCCTCTAATTCCCTTCACTTTTCCTCTAGGAAGTTGGATGCTTGGTGCATATATGTTAAGTAATGATATTGCTTCCTTCTTGATGGTCCCTTTTAGCCGGATGTAGTTTCCTTCCTTATCTCTTTTAATTAGATCTATTTTAGCTTTTGCTTTATCTGAGATAAGGATTGCTACCCCTGCTTTTTTACTTTAGCTGAGGCATAATATATTCTACTCCATCCTTTTACCTTTACCCTGTGTGTATCCCTTTGTTTCAGATGTGTTTCTTGTAGACAGCATATTGTAGGATTGTGGTTTTTAATCTATTCTGCTATCTGCCTCTGTTTTATGGGAGACTTCTTCCCATTCACATTCACAGTTATGATTACTATCTGTGACTTTCCCTCCATCTTACTCTTTCCCCTGTTTATATCTTTATGTCTCCCTTTTCCCTTCCCCTCCTTAAGAATTTTCCTTTTGAGCACCACCTCCCACAGTATTCCCTCCCTGTATTTCCCCCTCTTTACTACCCTTTCCCCTTTCTACTCTTCCCTTCCCTACTGAGCACCCTCCCCTTCTCACACCTCTCCCCCTGTATCCCTCCCACTGCCTGTATGGCAGAATAGATTTTTATTCTTAACAGAATATGTTATTACCCTTGTTGAACCCAAACTAATACTAGTACGTTTCATATATTCCTCCTCTCCCTCTCTCTTTTCCCTCTATTGTTATGAATTTTTGTGTCTTTTCATGTTAGAAACTAAACTTAGCCATTTGTATTGATCCCTCTTTAAATTAGAACCAATGGGAGTAACAATCATATGATGCTCATCTCCTTCCTTCCCATCCCTCCACTTTAGCATGTTTTTATGCCTCTTCTTGTGGTATAATTTACCATCTTCTGCCTCTGCTTTTCCTTTTCTCCCATTACATTCCCTTTCTTTCGTTTAATAGGTTTTTTTTCAAATCTTCATATTCATCCAATTATACCCACAGCCTCTTTCTGTTTACATCCCTTTTAAATGCCACAATACTTATACAAATTTCAGTATTGACAGGCATCTGCTTCTCATAAAGAATGTAAACAGTTTGCTCTTATTGAATCCCAAGTTATGTGCATGTGTGAGCATCTGTGTGTGTGTGTGTATGTGTAAGTGTATGTTTTCCTTATTTACCTTTTTATGTTTTTCTCGGATCTTGTAAGTGGAGATCAAATTTTCCATTGAACTCTAGCTTTTTCATAAGGAAAGTCTGGAAGTCCTTTGTTTCATTAAATGAACATCTCCTTGCCTCAAAGAATATGGTCAGTCTTGCTGGGTAGTTGATCCTTTGTTGCAGTCCTAGGTCTTTTGCTTTCTGAAATATAGCATTCCATTCCCTCTGATCTTTTAATGTAGCAGCTGCCAAATCCTATGTAATTCTTACTGTAGTTCCCCGGTATTTGAATTGTTTCTTTTTGGCTGCATTCAGTATTTTCTCCTTGACTTTGTAGCTCTGGAGTTTGTCTACTATATTTCTTGGAGTTTTCAAATTGGGATCTCTTTCAGGAGGAGATCGGTGAATTCTTTCAATAACCATTTCTCCTTCTGATTCCAGGACCTCAGGACAGTTTTCTTTGACAGTCTTTTGGAGGATGTTGTCCAGGGTGGTTTTTTTCACCATGGCTTTCTGATAGGCCGATAATTCTTAGGTTATCTCTCCTGGATCTGTTTTCCAGGTCAATTGTTTTTGAGTGAGACATTTTGCTCGCTCTTCTAATTTTTCAATCTTTATATTTTGTTTGACTGACTCTTATTGCATCATAGAGTCCTTAGCTTCAATTTGTCTGATTCTAATTTTTAGTGAACTATTTTCCTCAATTAGTTTTTGGAGTTCTTTTTCCATATGTTCATTTTTCATTTTTAGGGAGGTATTTTCTCTGGTTAGATTTTGGACCTCCTGTCCTAGTTCTCCAATTTTGCTTTTTAAAGATTTTGTTTTCTTCAGTGATATGTTTTTTCCAATTTGGCCACTGTAGATTTAAATTTATCTCCTACCTCTCTAATTTCATTTTTAAAATCTCTTTTGAGCTTCTCCAAGAAGGCTCTTTGGTCTTGAGACCGATTTAGGTTTCCTTCTGTGCTCTCTAGTGTGAATATAGAGTCCCTGTTTCCTTCTGAATTTGTTTGTTCTTGCTTAGTATAAAAATATTTGATGGTCCTAGCCTTTAGTTTCCTTCTTCCCCATTGTGAGCACCTGTGTCCTGGATTTTTAGAGTGAATATCTGCTTCTGGGGTGCCGGAGTATTGAGCTTCTTAGGCTAGGAGGTAGGGGTTTGGTAGCTGTAGGCTCTGTGTGTGTAGCCTGAGGCCAAGACCAAGACTCTCAAAGATTCCCCTGAGTTACCCTGATGCTTACAGAGTAACCTGTGGGGTGGGGTGGTCTGGCTCCTTCAGGTTTCCGAGTCTGTGTCTCTGAGCTACAGTTCAGGCAGGCTCAGAGCAGGTTACAGCTGAAGGCCAGAGGCAGAGCTGCTGTTTACTGATTGGCCCAGTGCTACTAAAGCCCACCTGGGCCTTTCTTGTTAGGGCTTTCTGGCTCCACTCTTCTGGGCTTAGACTCTGTACTGTTTTCTTTCCCCTTTCCTCAGCCACGCCCAAGCCTGAGGCTGTTTCCACTAACTGAAGATTTTACTCAGGGTGGGGCATTTAACTCTGGATTTTCTGGGTGGGGATGGGGTTTAGAGCAACTAAACTTTATTCCTCCATCTTGGCTTCTGGAAGTATGGGTGTATAATTTTAAACATCCAGGTTGCCCCACAAAAAGCTGGTGACAACTGCTCTGGGCCCCGAGTTTTTTCCTACCCAATTTGATGATCCTCTATCCTTTGGTGAGACGGCCAGGCTGGGTGAGTCTGCTGGCTGGCTGGGGCTTCTTCTCAGTCTGCTGTACTCTGCTCTCAGCTCCACACTGATCAAGCTCTTGTGTGCTCCATGTTCTCCTTTCCCAGACCTGAGTAGGCACTTTCCTGGTCTGGGAATCTGCCATGCTCAGTTTCACAATGGGTTCTGTCATTCTTAAATTTGTTCAAATTCACTTTTTAGCCTTTAGTGACAGAATTGTTCAAGGATTGTGGTAAAGTTATTGCTTCCTTTCCGCCATCTTAGCTCTGCCCAAGCTTATTATATTCTAAATAGGAAGATAACCATGAGAGAATAGTGCTTGAGAAGTAAGTGTGTTTAGATTTGAGAAGTCACAGGGATGGTTAGTGGAGTGATAGGAGAATTGATTGATACACCCTTTCCAGAATCAATAGTTGTAAAGCCAATCAGCAGTAGATTTCTAAAAGAATGCTACTGTGAACAGCTTTTAAGATTCAGATTACACAGTATTAGTGAACACTCTGTTTATTCCATTACAAAATCAAGATTTAGTACAATATTCACAGTATCAACAATTCACAATATTATATACACTCTTCAGAACAAGGAAAGTACAGAAAGTAACAAGGAACAAGAGAAGAATCACTTGGTTTCCCTAAGGGGGGAACCAACTTCACTTTACATTTAGTTTCAATCAATTAACAAAAGGAATGACCTAGTTTCCCTAAGAGGGAGTTGATTCAATCAACAATTCACAATATACTGATCTTCCACTCATGGTGCAAC
>JAQQSW010004646.1:0-14390 GCA_028646575.1 Pseudocheirus occidentalis | reverse complement strand
TGAATTTGGCTTAGGGAAGGAAAGACATAAACTCTAAACTGAGTATCTTGCCACACAGGAGAATAGGGGAGAGGGGTATGAGGGGGGGTGTTGGAGGGAAGGGGGTGGGGGGAGGCGGGCAGGAGGCACACATCTCAGTAAAGGGACAGGTACAGGGTGGAGAACAAAACAAGGTCGGGTGCAGGATAGGAAGGAGGGACATGCAGTTAGGCTCTCACAATTTGCCCACCATGGAGATGTCCTGTGTAATTACACAGGTACAGCCTTTATTGAATTGCTGCTCCTCCCAGTGGGAGTGGGTGACAGGGGAGGAATTGCAAGAATCTAGTATTTAAAGCTATACAATCAAATGCAACTGGGAAGTGGTACATACAGGGACCGGGACAGGGAGCCCCTCCCTGCCCTGCTAGAGGGCTGGAGGGGTGTTGGAGGAGGGCATAGAGGGAAACAGATTGTGGGAGGGGCCTTAGAGTGGGATCAGTGTTCTGGGCTGGGGGTAGGGGCAATAAGGGGGGAGAATTTGTAACTCAAAACCTTGTGGAAATGAATGATGTAACCAAGAAAATAAATTAAAATAAAAAAAAGAATAGTACTTAAAGGTGGTTTCACTTCAGATATTAAATTTACTCAACCAGTGGTGTACAAGAGTCAATTCATGTTAAATTTTCAGTGAATTTGTACCTCAAAAATCAGTGAATACTACAAATCTAGGCAACATTCTTACTGTTTTATTTTCTATATTTAAGAAAGTAATGGGAAAATGTTAATAATGCAGATCAAACCTGAAGCTGTCAAGGGACAGCTTCTTTTTTGAGACCTAGTTGTTCAAGATTTACCATCACATTCCTCTAACTCAACCAATTTATCAACCACAACCCATATGCTTGTTATCACTATGAGAAAAAGGAGACAAGAAAAAATAATGACAGTTTGAAAAAAATAGCAACTCTCTTACTTTTTGAAAACTGCTATACATTGTTTAATGCAACTTCCAAATAAATACTCAATTGCAATTCACACTAAGGTGATGTACATGATTCCAAGAATTAAGCAGAACCATCAAATGAAGAGAGAATGCTTTTAGTAAGCTAATACCAAGATTGTTCATTCTACTGGACTTAAGCTTTGATTCATTTCATTTTTACATTTTATTTTTCATACTCTATTTTGCAACAGATGTACCTATTTTAACATAACTGTGAGTATCAGGACACAAGAGATAAATATCATTACTGCTCTGAATTTGTGACTAACATAAAGGTTGATATGGACTAATAAGTGTAGTGCCAACACAATATTCATAACACCAATGGCAACTATAAATATGCCAGCATAGTTCTCAATCACAATATATAACAGACTCTTCATATATAATAGAGAAGCAAAACATTTATTCAGACACCATAAAATCAAATCCCAACACCAGAAAGTCAAATCCATTATAGCAGTAAAGAAGTTAATAGCACAGCATGAAGCCACACCATCTTTCAGCCTTTCCACAAACCGACACTCAGATGTTTTGCTGAGTGCATCATCTCCTCCCTCCTGCCCTAGCTGTTCTGACTCCCAGCTTCCTGTATGTCCTGCTCCACCCTTCAGCAAAGTCCTCCCACCATTGTCTCCATGTTGTTACATTAAACCTGTTAGAGGGCAGGGAAGATCTTCAAATTCCCTTGGGTCTATTCAGAAACAGGAAAGGTCTTCAAATTCCCATTATGATTACATTCAGCCCAAAGATCTTTCCTATGCATTACATAGCAAAAATACATTAACAATACATTTCATTATATAGGTTAATGGATGTTTAGGGGTAACTAGTGGGGTAAGTGTGTCAACAGAACTTTGTGACAATATAACAGGCATAATACAAAGTAAGTGCATGAAACAATGTTTTAGGGTGGGAGCTTGCACACCACCACCCTGTCATTCCCTCTTTGAATGAATGGGGCTCAAAATCTTGGGGTAAAGGGTGAAGGTCTCTTCTCCAATAGCTAAATCCTGCTGAAACTGGATGTAGAGCTGTCCCTGCCACAAGAGGTCCCAATCAAGAGCTCAGTTCTTTAGCTGGTCTCTGGAGCTTGGTTGATGCAAGGTCCAGGGGTGATAGATGAGTCATGGACAGAGGGTGACATCCACATTAAGTGATCAGGCATCTGCAGGTGGAGGGTACTAAGCCTGCAGGAAACAAATCTCACAAAAAGTTTAACAGACAAAAAGCCAAAAAGAAACAGATATAGGGTAAGCCTTGCTTCTGGAGTTCATGAATTCACTATCAGCCACATTCATGATAGAATATATGAGTTAAGGGTACAATTTGTTATTCATTTTCTCCTTAATAAACAAGAGCTATGGTATTTTCTTTTCCATGTGCTATAATTTCTGCAGCCTTTGAAACATTATCTGGCTTCTGCTTTACCCGTATTTTAGCTCCCAATTTTATTCTATCAATAGAATCAAACCCTTCAGTTCCTCTCATAGTCATTCTGGAAGGAGAGTCATTCTTCACAAAGGGTATTGTTTCACAATGAATAATAATCACTTGAACTATTCTATCATTTTTACAAAACTATATGGGTTCTTCACCCAAATTTTGGAATGTCACAATAATTTCTGCTTGATAATTAGAATTTGTTACTCCAATCAATACATATCCTCCTTGAACTGCTAAACCAGATTTAGGTAATATCAACCTAAAATAATTTTAAGTGATTCATATATATATATCTTCCAGTAGAGATGATTATTATTTCTTTTCTATCAAAAATGTCTTCTAAACAATATAAATCATATCTTGCCAAACCAGGTGTTCCTGAATATGGTATGGGGACATCTTGCCTCATAGTCCAGTACTCCCAATGGTTTGTTATTCAAATTACATAGAGCAGTGAATAAATTATCCTTCCAAAGTTGACACAAATTATTACACCTTAACTTCCTTAATTGTTCTTTCTATAGTCCATTCATTCTTTCAATAAACCCAGATGCTTGTGAATAATATGGAATCTGATATATTGTTCAATATACAATATATCTTCACTTCATTACCTTTGAAATGTGACCTATTTTCACTTTGAACCTGCATTGGGGTTTGATAATATAAACTTAAAACATTTAGAGTTTTATAGGTGGTTTTCTGGGTTGCATTCTTAGAAGGACATTCTTAGAAGGACTAGTGCACGTGAATAGGTGTCAACACAAGTATGTATAAATCTGCATCCTTTATCTTGGGGTAGAGTGACAATATAATCTATTGGTCAAATTTGGGCTGGGACTCTTCTCCTTGCTATTGCCCCAGTTACTGCCCAAGGAACAATTCATTCCTTTTCCAGTTGACATATATGACATTCCTCTGCTACCGGTTGTAACAATGATTAAGAGATACTAATACCTCAATCTTCTGCCCACTGGTGTGTGGCCTGGACCCCTAAATAGGTGGTAATTTGATGGACTCATTGAATAGGTGGTCATTTGATGGACCCATTGTGCTAGTACCTGATCATTAGTTGGGACAATATGTTGAGTAGCAACACAATGTATACTGTTTCCAACAAAGACTTTTGATACAATCAAAGGAAAGACTCAATGGCACTTGAACAGCTAAAACAAGCAGCAAAATACTGCTGTGCTTGTCATTACATTCCACCCTTCCAGGATCCTGGATTTACAATCTAAATGGCTATGGATAATGAAACAAATAGAGGCTCTATACGTTGTGATCCTTCCAATTATGTCATTAGTGTCATCCAAAATCATGAGGCAGCTTTCCTGACTGCTGCTGTTGTGAATTACTTTAAGGATCTAAAGACATAGTATAGTGATTTCTCTATTTATTTAGCAACAATTTAAAGCATAACATTCAAGAAACTAAGGCACAACATTCACAACATTATAACATAACAACTTATTACAAACGTGGCCACATAGTTTTAAACAAAACATATCATTCAGCAAGTTATAATCTTCTCAGTCAATACAGAGTGTCCAAGTAAAGTCTTATTTCATCTTGACTCAGGCTGACTTCCAATCATCCTTAAGCCAATCATCCTTAAGGGGCAACAGAAAGTACAAACATCATCCACCCCTAGGTCACAGTAAGTAACAATCTCATCAGTCAATACAAAGTACTCAATTAAAATTTTCTTTTATCTTAACTAGAGATTGGCTTCCAAATCCAATGGTTCCTCTTCCAGGGACTGACTGCTCCCAGATCTTGTTTGTATTAACCCTACTCTTGCCTGGACTCACACACAGATATCTCTCCACCCCTGTTTCATACCTCAGCTTACAGGGACTATTCCACTCCAAGATCTTTGAAGTTTCTGTTTCTAGGAAGGCCAAGCTTAATAGAACTACAACAATATTTACACACATTGCTGGCACTATCATCTCAATTCACTTTCTGTCTGAGAAAGTAACACAAATAAACAGGCAAGGCTTCTGTCTGAGAAATCAAATATAAATCAGTAGGTAGTAAAATCCCAGGACTTTTCTACCAGCAGTAAAGTCCTCTTTCAGGACTTCTGCTAAGAACAACATATAGGGTGTTTTGTCTGACAGAACAACAGAGAAAGTGCAACAGAGTGGCCACATCACAAATATTCTCTCACTTCCCAGAAAGTAACACAGATTAACATAGTGCTGAAATCAAAAGCATTCCCCCTATCAGTACTCAAGTTTCTCTCTGCTTTGCTCTTTCTTGTTTCACCCTTCCTGTTCTGATTTTTTGGCAAGCTCCTCCCACACTGGGCTCCCTGTGATGGACATTCGGCCTTTTAAGGGCAGGGAATGTCTCCAAACTCTTTTAGTCTTATTAAGGGCAGCACAATGTATACAGTTTCCAACAATGACTTTTGATACAATCAAAGGTGATGTTCAGATGCACTTGAATAGTTGAAATAAGCAGCAAAGTACTGCTTTGCTTGCTGTTACAATAAGCTAGCTCTCTCATTTTTCTAAAGCTTTTATTGGATTAAAGAAAAGAACAAACTTAAAAAAATATGCCTGAGAGTAACCTAGAGGGGAGAGAGATAGGGTTATCTGTCATATTCTTTAAGTGTTACCCCTAGTTAAAAATTAATTTAATTGGGTTTTCCCTATTTCAAGGATTCTAAGAACTTGAATGGGGTATTGTTCAGGGTTAATCTTTACTTTCACTAACATTTGGCTGACTTTGTAATATTATATGTTGTATTGTATTCATTCAAAAATAGTGAGGGTGAAGAAGATATAGAACAAATCTAAGGCTTACCACCTGAAAGAGATCCAAGGAAGAAAACTTGTAAGAATGTCATAGATAAATTTCAAAATTCCTAGATTAGGAGAAAATATTGTAGGGGGAAGAACCAAGATGGCAGAGTAAAGGCAGGGACTTGCTTGAGCTCTCCCACAAAGCCATGCAAATATCTGTAAAAATAATTCTAAATGAATTCTAGAGCATCAGAACACAGAAAATGACAGACTGGAACAAATTTCTAGTCCCAGACAACTTTAAAGGTTAACAGGAAAGGTCTGTTAAAAGTCAGAAAGAGGATCACAGTCCAGCATGGGTCATATTGGCCGAGACCAAACCTCCCATTCAACCTCGAGCGGCCTCAGGGGACTGATTCAATGGCAATTGTGGTGATTTCCAGACTTCTCTTCCACACATTTCAAAGACAGCTTAGAAGGTCAGTAGGAAAAGTCTGTTGGACCTGGATGAGAGAGGAACATGGTCAAGCCCCAACTCCAGAGAGGTAGGAGCAGTGGCAATGACTTTTCTAGAGTCCTCCTCCCACAGATGGTAGGAGGATCCAGAAACTGATCAGAAGAGGGATCTCTGCTGGCACTGAGGGAGGATTCTCCTGCTTTGCCCATGCTTGGATCTGGGTCCCATTCCTGGATGGCAGTCCTGGGGCAAGGAGGAATGCTGGTGTGGTGGAGCTTAGGGTTACAGTCAACAGGTATTTTTTCTCATAGTTCCCAGGCAGAAAAGAGTGCTTGTGATCACTCATACACCAGAACATGGACAAGGGCAGTAGTAAATATGTTTCCTTTGATCATACAACCCTGGAGGAACAGCAAATTTAAAGGTTCCTAAAAGTATCTTTGGAAACAGTTACATAAAACCCTTGGAGCTTGTGACAATGTACCCTTGAGGTAGAGTCCTACCTTAACAAAGAGTTATAAAGTCAACTAATAGGCTAGGAAAATGAGCAAATAGTGAAAAAAAATCAGACTATATAATCTTACTTTAGTGACAAGGAAGATTAAACATACAACCATAAAAATAGAACAGATTCAAAGTCTCTACATCCATTGCCTCCAAGAAACAATATGAATCAGTCACAGGACACTGAGGAGCTCAAAAATTATTTTCAAAGTCAAGTTAGGGAAGAAGAGAACAACTGGGAGAGAAATGAGAGTGATGTAAAGAAATCATGAGCAACACGTCAACAGCTTGCTAAAGGAGGCCCAAAATATGATGAAGAAAATAATTTCTTAAAAGACAGACTAGACAAAATGGCAAAAGAGATCAATAAAGACAATAGAAGAAGAACACCGTTAAAAAGAGAATTGTCCAAATGTAAAAGCTCACTGAAAAACAAAAACCTTAAAAAGTTGAATGGGGGGGGGCAGAGCCAAGATGGCAGTGTAGAAGCAGGAAGGTTTTCACAGCTCCCACATAGCCACATCAAATACACATAAAAATAACTCTAAACAAATTTTAGGGCTCCAAAACTCACAAAAATACAGAAAACACATCTCTTGCTGAAGGCACTCCACAGGTGAGGCCCATCATAGCAGGCTGGGAGCTGTAAGCAGCCCATCCTGAAACCACTGCCTGGCCCCAGGGTGGTCAGGAGGAGCTGCACCTGGAGACTACAGGAGGGTGGATCAGAGGCAACTGTTCCAGTTTCCAGATTTATCAAGCCAGAAGAAATAAGGACTAAGGGAAAGGACGGAATTCAGCAAATTTGGGGGAGAAAAGCTTTGCGGGCAAACTGACTCCAGGGAAAAGAAGGGGCAGAAACTGAGGCATTGAGGCCTCCAGATAGCTGCTTCAGAGCTCCAGGCCTGCAGACTGCAGGGGGGCCAAGCAATCATTCAGAGGCAAAAGTGCTCTTGTATTGAGTAGCCTAGATCTGGATCGTGGTCTTGGGTGGTGGTCCTGGGGTGCATATTCAATGAACCAAAGCTGGTGGGGACTGCAGCAGCTCGCTAATAGCTCTGGTAGCAGTGAAAATCCCAGAGATTTAGGACAGAGCTTTCCTCTCTAGAAGCAGAGTTCCAGAGAGCTAAAAAGACAAATAGCTCACTGGCAATATGAACAGGAAAAGGAAGCAAAGTAAGAACAGCAACCAAACTAGAATGCGTTTTGGGAGACAAAAAGGATCAAAGCGTGGAGTGGGAGGAAGACAACACAGTCAGAACTCCCACACCAAAACTTCCAAGAAACAGGAAGATTGCCTACAGACATATATCAGCTTAAAAAGGACTTTGAAAACCAAATAAGAGAAGTGGGAGAAAAATTGGGAAGAGAAATGAGAACGATGGAAGAAAATCATGAAAAGAGAGTCAACAACCTGAATGAAGAAAACAACACCTTGAAAACAGATTAAGTCAAATGGCAAAAGAGGCCCAAAAAGCCAATGAGGAGAAGAATGCCTTAAAAAGTCAAATTTGCCAGATGGAAAAAGAATATTAAAAGCTTGTTGAAGAGAATAATTCCTTAAGAATTAGAGTGGAGCAAGTGGAAGCAAATGACTTTATGAGAAATTAAGATACTATGAAACTGGTACAAATGAAAAAAATAGAAGGCAATGTGAAATACCTCCTTGAAAAAAACACTGACTTGGAAAATAGATCCAGAAGAGACAATTTAAAAATTATTGGACTACCTGAAAGCCATGATCAAAAAAAAAGAACTTAGAAAGTATACTTCAAGAAATTCTCAAGGAAAATTACTCTGATATTTTAGAACCAGAGGGCAAAATAGAACTTGAAAGAATTCACTAATTACCTCTCGAAAAAGATCAACAAAAGAAAACTCCTAGGAATGTTATACCCAGATGAAGGAAAAAATATTACAAGCTGCCAAGAAAAACAATTTGAATATGGTGGAAACACAGTCACGATCATACAAGATTTGGCAGCTTCTACATTGAGGGATTGCAGGGCCTGGAATATATTCCAGAGATCAACAGAGCTAGGATTTAAACCAAAAATCACCTACCCGGCAAAACTGAGTATAATATAACAGGTGAAAAAGAGAAAATATTGCAAGAAAGAAGAAAAAATAACTTAAAAACTGTGGAGATACAATCAGCATCTCACAAGACCTAAAAGTTCTACACTAAAAGTCTTTAAAAGAGGTCTTGGGAAATTACATTTCAAAGAGCAAATGAGCTCCAGTTGTCACCAAGAATAACTTACCCAGCAAAGTGGGTTTTAATTCTGAATTTAAGAAAAAGATATGTGACAAACAAAGACTTTTTGGCATTTGTGACAAAAAAGACCAGAACTCACAGGAAATTTTAAATAAAAGATCCAGAAGAAATATAAGGAAAACATTAAAGCCTAATTATAAGAGAGTCATTAACATCAAACTGTTTATTTCCAATATTTAAGCAATGTTATCAGTATTCTTAAGACTGTCATCATTAGGGTAGTTTGAAAGAAAAGTTGAGTCTGTGCTGTGTATGATGGGGTTATTCTAAAAGAAACAAAATTGGGTAGGAAAAGGTAAAAAGGAGTGATTAACTTATAAAATGAGCTATGAGGTTAATGGGAGAAGATTAGATAAAAGAGGGTAAAAAGAGAGGCAAAGAACAATAATGGGGGAAAACGAGATGGAGGAAATTCATGAATAGCAATTATAACTTTTAATTTGAATGGGATGACCTCACCCCAAAAATGGAAATGGATAGTAAAATAGATTAAAGATTAGAATTCAACAACATGTTGTTTCCTAGAAACACATTTAAAAATGAGTGATGCACACATAAAATGGAAGGTAGGAGTAGAATTTATCATGCTTTAGCTGACGGCAAAAAGGCAGGGTTAGATCTCAGATAAAGTTATATCTAAAATAGTTTTAATTAAGAGATTAACAGGGTAACTACATTTTGATAAAGATACCGTAGACATTGAAGCAATATCAATACTGAACATTTATGCATCAAATAATATAGCATCCAATTTTTAAAAGAAAAATTAATTGAATTAGAGGTGTAGATGGATAGTAGTATTATGATAGTAGGGGACTTAAATTTTCCTCTCTCAGAAATAGATAAATCTAACCAAAAATGTAGCAAGAAGTCAAGGAAGTAGTATAAACATACATACATACATATACACACACATATATACACGTGTGTGTGTATATTCCCTTCAATTATCCACGTACTGAGAAAAGTCTCATGAGTTACAATTGTTTTTTCAATGTAGGAATATAAATAGTTCAACTTTAATAATTCCTTATGAATTCTTTTTTTCCTGTTTACCTTCTTATACTTCTCCTGATTCTTGTATTTGAAAGTCATATTTTCTTTTCCACTCTGGTTTTTTAATCAAGAATGCTTGAAAATCCTCTATTTCATTGAATGGCCAGGCTGACTTGCTTTTCAAGATTTTCTTGCATCATTCTCATTTCTCTTCACAATTTTTCCTCCACTTCTCTTACTTCATTTTCAAAATACTTCTTGAGCTCATTTATGGCCTGTCACCAGTTTATATTTTTTCTTGGAAGCTTTTAATACAGGAATTTTGCCCCTGTTGACTTCTTCTGGTTCCATGTCTTGATCCTTTTTGTCTCCCTAAAAGGATTCTATGGTTTGATTGTGCTGCCTCTGCTTGTTCATCTTGCCAGTTATTTACCTGACGTTGGAGCTCTTTGCCATGGTAGAACTCTGCTTCCAGAGTAGAGAACTTTGTCCAAAATAGCTGGGTTTTTTTTTGCAAGCTGGGGAGAGTGCCCTCTCTACAGCCACAACAAGTTCCGGCACATTGGCATTTCTCACCCCAGGACCATTGCTCAAGACAATGACACAGATGCAAACAGGTCAAAGCAAGAGTGATTACATTCTGAATAGGTGCTTGGTCTCCCTACAATCTGCAGGCCAGGAGCTCCAGAAGAAGCCACACAGCAACAACTGCAGCTGCCATGACTCAGCCACCTCTCTGGGCAGAGGCCAGACCATGCTCTTCTGTCACTTGATTCTAACTGTTCCCCACTGACCTTTTACCTTCTCTTTGGTATTCATGAGCTGAGAAGTCTGGAAACCACCAGAGCTGCTTTTGATTCATTCTCCTGAAGTCTTCTCTGGCTATGCTGGGCTGCTGGGCTGGGTTGCCCCTTGTCTGGGACCATGTAGCTCACTCAAGACTGCCCTTGGTTCCCAGCTTGATGTGATAGACCCTTTCTGTACGTCTGCCAGGCTGGTGTCAGTTAGAGATTTGTTTCTCTCTGTCACTTTGTGGATTCTGTACTTCTAAAATTTATTTAGTCACATTTTATAGGTATTGGAGGTGGTTGTGGCAGGAGTTCATGTAATTTCGTGCTTCTACTCCACTATCTTGGTTCAACCCCCCAAAAAAGCAATTTTTTGGGGGGGGAGGGCAGTTGGGGTTAAGTGACTTGCCCAAGGTCACACGGCTAGTTTTTTGTGTTAAGTGTCTGAGGCCAGATTTGAACCCAGGTACTCCTGACTCCAGGGCCGGTGCTCTATTTACTGTGCCACCTAGCCGCCCCCAAAAAGCAATTTTTAAAATAAATTATTTCTGGGGCGGCTAGGTGGCGCAGTGAGTAGAGCACCGGCCCTCCAAAAAAAAAGCAAAAAAATAAAATAAAATAAAATAAATCATTTCTGGAAATTTAAAAGATAAGGATGGGAGGAAAATCCAGTATAATTTTCAGTTAAGGCACCTTTTTATGTTGAGGGGAAAAAAAGAAAACCTTTACTGCTATATTAGGTTGATCCTTTGGAGTGAACTTATTTTTTTTTGCTCTTTGTAGGGGGGAAGGCAAGGCAATTGTTGTTAAGTGACTTGCTCAAGGTCACATCACTAGTAACTTAAGTGTCCAAGGCTAGATTTGAACATAAGGTCTTCTGACTCCAGGGCCAGCACTCTATTCACATAGCCACCCTGGAGTGAACTTTTGAGACAACTTGAATGATAATTTCAGAGGATGAACAGATATAAATGTATTGAAATATGTATAATTGAATTCTGCCATTGATGATATGACAGATACATTTTGAGAGAAAAATCATCACATTTTCAAATTCAAGGAAACTTAGAGGTAGTATACTTTAAATTTTTCTATGTATAGAAGAGGAAAATTACATACAAAGAGCCACTTGACCCAGATTACATATGCAATTAGTGTAAAAAGACTAACAGTAGAATTTCAGCCTATTTCCCTGAAAGAATGTGAGCTCCTTGAGAAAATGAACTGTTAGGTTTTTGTCTTTGTATGCTTAGTGCTTAGCACGGTGCCAGGCACATGGTAGGTATGTGAAAAAAAGTATGTCTAATGATTGACTCCTAATCTAGTGCTTTTTGCCCAAATCATTTACTTTAATTTTTTCTACTTCATCTTCTTTGATATAGATTTTCATAATAATTACAAAGTTGGTGCTTGCAATAAGTAATTTTAACGCAACCATAATTTTTCATAATTCTAAAAATGTTAGATACCAGTTCTAATTCTTTAAATTTTCGTTTAAACGCTCAATTGGCACAAAATTATATACCAATAAATAGCAAACTATAACACAAGATTTCAGTGAAGAAACTTGGGATATTTCTTGAATATTAATTGTAAATATTATTACCATTAATATGCATGCCATTTTAAAGAAAGTGTCACTAATCAGCTGGTTTTTCTCTCTTTTTTTTTGGAGGGGGCAAGGCAAGGGAATTGGGGTTAAGTGACTTGGCCAGGGACACACAGCTAATAAATGTTAAGTGTCTGAGGCCGTATATGAAATCAGGTCCTCCTGACTCCAGGGCTAGTTCTCTATTCTACTGAGCTACCTAGTTTACCCGTGTTTGTTTTTTTTATTTCTCTCTCAAGGCAAATTACACACTTTTGCCACAAAATCCATGATTCCAGTGATGGGTTAGATTATTGATGATTGTGTTCTTTAAAGTTAAGGATCAACAGGGACTATGCTTCAAAATGAAGATCTTTTCTCTTAGAAATATCTCTCCTTATGTATTACTCCGATATGAATATTTGTCTTCATTTGCAATTTCTCTCCTATTAATTTTTCTCTCTAATTCATACTACCTAAGTTGTCAAAATCTTATCAAGATGTGCTTTTCTTTGTGTTGATGAGAGCTCGAGAGTAAATAATGGCCCTATCACCTTGTTTAGAGTTTTTCATTCTTATTGATTCTTCTAATAGAACAATCATCCATTTAGGTTTTAAGTCACAAGAGAGAATGTAGCAAAAAAGAAGGTAAATAAGCCCTGGGCTCAGTTCTTCAATTGACATATATTAGCTGTGTGGTGCTAGGAAAGTTATCTAACTTCTTAAAAAAGAATTGTAACAAAAATTTCTAAAAGTATAAATTATGGATGGAAAGAGGTTCCACATTAGAAAATCCTTACGTATTCCCAAAAGGTTTACACTGCCTATACCCTTAGACCAAGAAATATCATTACTTGTGGTATTTATATACTTCTATCTTAAATAGAAAATAAATGAGGAAAAAGGAAAAGAACCTTTATTTTCTGAAATATTTATAGCAGCTCTCTCTGCAGCAGCAAAGAACTAGAAGTTTCAGGAATGCCCATCCATTGGGGAATAGCTGAACAAGTTGTATTATATGACTGTGATGTGATATTACTGTGCTATTAGAAAGGATGAGCTCAATGATTTTAGAAAAACATGGAAAGACTTGCACAAAATAATGAAGAATGAAATGAGCAGAATTATGTAGGCATTCTGTATATTAGCAATAATATTGCTTTATGAACAACTTTGAATTAATAAATTATTTTGACTATTATAAATTCCCAAAATAACTATAAAGGACTAATGAAGAAAGATATTATCTGCAATCAGAAAAAGAACTGATAAATAGAAATATAAAATTTAAATTGCGTGTGTGTATTTAACTGTGTCTACTAGTCTACTAAGGCAGGGGGAGGGAAGAAGTTTATATGATATTTTTGTTGTATATTTGAAAGGAAATGCAAGTTGTGCATAATAGATTTGGAGTTTAATGTGCACTCATCTTTTTTTCTTGTGCTATACTATGGAAATTCTTTTTTTATTCCAGAAATTTAAAAAATATCAGTAATAAAAATTTCCTTATTCCAGTGAAATAAATTAATTCTCCAAACTTCCCAAAGTAGCTTATTTGAAATTTGTTTTTAAGTCAGAGATAACTATGTCATTTTTCCTACAAGTTAACAGGATGTATCCCAAACAATTGTTATAATGCATCTATGTGACAAGGTTATTCTTAAGGTTGTTATCTGTGGGTGTGGAAGCATTCTTCCCATATAACCCCCAATTCTCAGAAATCCATACTGTTAAGACTCTGAACTTTTCCCTATATTAAGGAAAAATTGATATAAATATTTGATTATATGTTATGGAAACAATGTGGGATCAAGATGAAATTGTCTACATAAACTTAAAGAAGGAAATTCGATTTTCATCAAGTGCAATTATGGAAGGATTCTAAGGTGAGCAGACATTTAAAATGGGCCTTTAAGGAAACAAATTACAATAATGAGCAGAAATGAGAAGGAACTGAATGATAGACATGGGAGTAAAAAGTGGTGAGAATGAAAGATGATGAAATACAGGCAGATAAGGAAAGAGATTGATCAAGATAAAATTTGGCACAGATATAGAATACGTGAAGGGAAATGGTAGAGAGGATGGTCGGAGTCATATTGTGCAATTTTATTCATTACTCAATGAGCTACCTAAAAGATAGAACTTTTTGTTGTTGTTGTTGTTTTACTCTTTAGGCTAAAAGGGTTTAAAAAAATATTGTTGCTATCTGAAGAAAGCCTGTGACTGTCTTGTCCTGCGTCCTTCCTGCCCATTTTTCCTGGTAAGAAAAGCTGTGACTAATGAGTGGGTGCACGTGTATGTGATGTGTGTGTGTGTATGCATATACACATAGACAGATGCAGAGAGAGAGGGAGAGAGGGAGAGAGACAGAGAGACAGAGAGACAGAGAGAGAGACAGAGAGACAGAGAGACAGAAACAGAGAGAGAGAGAGAGAGAGAGAGAGAGAGAGAGAGAGAGAGAGAGAGAGAGAGAGAGAAAGAGTGTTTGTTCTGTGGGCAGAGTATCGAAAACTCCAAATTCTGAAGGTACATACTACTTCCTTACCTATATGACAAAATTCTGCCAGTCAAATTATTTACTTGTAGTTT
>JAQQSW010004645.1:0-14390 GCA_028646575.1 Pseudocheirus occidentalis | reverse complement strand
AGGTGAATTCACACCTTTTCACCAATGGACAGAGTTCTGGGAATTCACACCTTTTCACCAATGGACAGAGTTCTATACTTAGCACTAAGTTACTAGGATCTACTTAACCCTAAGTATATCAAACAAATTGATTACCATTACAGGGATGTGTGTGTGTGTGTGTGTGTGTGTGTGTGTGTAATATGTCTATTGTCCTATAACTTTGGCCAAATCTACCTAGTTGAAGTTAAATAAGTGATTCAAACAATTTCTTGGATGATGCAGGGAAAACTTTTGCCTGAACCATTCTTGAATTACAGCTGTGTAGACTTGGCTAAATTAACTAAATTTGTTTTGTAGAGACATTCAAAACACCTTGACCAGCTTGCAAAGAATTGAGCAGATTTTTCCTTAGTCTCCATTTCCATAGGCATAATTCATCCAACATGATGGCTATGAGGCATATTTTCATTTTTTATTAACATTATCCATTCATCATGGCCAAATGCCTTTGAGACATAGTTCAATTTCTTCATAGGCTCTAGCCTTGGTCCTGCCAACCCAAGATCATTTGTATGCCTTAAGTCTGCTGCTATAAAACTACTAAACTTTTCCTGGGTCATGTCTTTTTCAAGAAAAATGTTGATATTAATTTTATCTTCATTTTAAGATATCTTAAATGCAATATTAAATGATTTGAAGAGATAATTAATTAATTTCCTATCCGCATCACAGAATTTCAAAGTTAAAAAGGAATCTCAGCAGCCAACTAACTGATACCAGAAAAAGGAATCCCCACTACAATAAATCATCCATTTTCAAGCATTTATTAAGTAAGTTCCAGACACTGGGATAGGGGATATGGCTACTTAAGCAAAAACAATACAATTCCTGCCCTCAAAGGGGCTTTTACTCCATAATATACCTGACAGGTAAGTCATAAAAGTTCTGCTTGAAAATCTCCATTGAGGAAGAAGCCACTACCTCCCAATATAGTTCATTCCACTTTGGAACAATTCGAATTGTTAAGTGGGTGGCATAGTGGATAAAATGTTGGGGCTGGAGTCAGGAAGATTCATTGTTCTGAGTTCAAATGTAGTTTCAGACACTTACTAGCTGTGTGACCCTGGGCAGTAAATCCCGTTCATCTCAGTTTCCTCATCTGTAAAATGAACTGGAGAAGGAAATGGCAAACCACTACAGTAGCTTTGATAAGAAAACCCTGAATGGGATCACAAAGAGGCAGGACTGAAAAATGACCAAATGACAACAATAATTGTTAGGATGTCGAAAGTGACACAAAACCTGGATGCCTCCTCCATACTCCTATTTCATGTTGGGGAAGAGGCAAATCTGTGGCTGAAGAGGGAAAAAGAGCTTTTGTTTTCCTTTGCCATTCTCTCTGAAATTTTGTTGGGCACTCTTTCCTGATGACAAAATGACATTTGGTTTTCTGAGACTCAGAACTTGTGTAGCTATTAGCACAAATATTTCTGTACACCTGAAAAACAAGTGTAGGGGCAGCTAGGTGGCAAAGTGAATACAGCACTGACCCTGGAGTCAGGAGGATCTGAATTCAAATCCGGTCTCAGACACTTAACACAAAAACTAGCTGTGTGACTAGTCACTTAACCCCAACTGCCCTCCAAAAAAAAGGAGAAAAGAAAGAAAGAAAAACAAGTGTAATTGTGTTGGGTAACAGAATTTTGAAATGGGATCATTAGAATTCATGCAGGTAGTAAGTGAAAGAATGGGGATACAGACCGTGGTTTTTGGCACTCTACCATACTATGTTCTTTTTCTTTACTCTCTTTTTGGTGGGGGGGAGTGGAATTTGGGATAGGAATGGAGCTAGATCTGTGACTTTATTGCTATTGGAATCCCATGATAAGAAACTCCCTCTACCAATGTAGGTAGTTCTCATCTTCAACTTATACTCTCAGAGGATTGGTTTGAGACAGTGAGAGATTAAGTTACTGGCATAAGGTCACATATTGAATATAATAATAATGATAATAATAATAATAGTTAACGTTTATATAGCACTCATTACATACCAGGAGCCGTTCTCCAATTTCTATCTCATTTGATCTTTGCATCCACCCTGGGTAGTAGGTGCTATTTTTATCATGATTTTACAGATGAAGAAACTGAGGCAAACAGAAGTTAAGTGACTTGCCCTGGGTCACACAGCTAGTAGGTGTCTGAGGCTGGATTTTAATTCAGATATTCCTGATTCTAGCTCCAGTATTCTATCCACTGAACCACCTAGCTGCCCCTGAACATACCTCAGAAGCAAAATTTTAACTCTGATTCTGACTATGAGACTGATTCTCTTTTGACTAACCATATATTTGCTCCTTCTGGTATTCTTTCTGCAGTGCTGTTGTTGAACTCCAAGGACAACTAAGAGTATACAAAGTCAGCTAAGATCAAGGATACACTGACACAAGACAACTCTACACACAGCTACTTAGCTTTAAGGTTTGTAAAGTGCTTTATATATGTGATCTCACATGAGCCTCACAACAACATGATGAGGTAAATTATTAAACCCATTTTAGAGATGATGAAACCAAGTCTGAACAGAATTAAGTGATTTGCCCAGAGTCACAAAACTAGTATCTGTGACAGCATTCAGGTTTTTCTGACTCCAGCTCTAGCACTCTGTCTACTTCTACCACCTACCACCACTAAAAGGCTCTGTAGAACAGGAAGTTCTATGTAAATATGGATTGTTATCACTGCTTTGGGAAGGATGGCTATTCATATTCAGCTCTGATTTCATGGAGAATAAAGAATCCAGAGACAACTAAATGGCACCGTGGATCTAGATCTGAGTTCAAATATGACCTCAGATACTTAGTAGCTTGTGTGACCTTGGCCATATCACTTAACTTTTGTCTGCTTCAGTTTCCTCACCTGTAAACTGAGAATAATAATATCTACCTCTCAGGGTTGTTGTAAGGATCAAATAAAATAGTATCTATTCACACTAAAGTGCTCTATAAAAATAACTAATAGTAGTAAGTAGTAGTAGTCCATATACTGTGCAGGAATAAAAAAGACACAGGTTCTAATTCACTCTTGAGAAAGTCATGGAACATTCTTGTGCTTCCATCTCCTCATCTGTAAACTGAAGAGGTTGGGCTATATGGTTTTTATAGCTAGCATTTGTGTAGAGTTTCAAGCAGGGCATTTTACAAATATCTCATTTTTGTAATGAGAAACCTGGAGAAATTGGTGCCCCCATTTTACAGACGAATAAACTTAGGCAAAGATCAAGTAATTTGACTAGCATCACACAGACCAGAATAGAACTAAGGTCTTCCTAACTCTAGGTTCCTTGCTCTTATCCATCGTACTACTTAGCTGCCTAAGAAAATGGGAACAGCAGCTTTTGCCTGAATTACTCTAATATTATAGTGGCTCAGTACCTTTCAGCACTAAATCCATGATCCTATTATACGTTTCATGTTGTATCTGAACAAGGTCTTTTACCATGTTACAATACACCTCATTATTACATGGTTTTGAATTCACCGTAGATTAGATCATTTCCTCCCTCAAGTAATTACTATAACTGTCAAAGTAAGGATGTAGATAACAGTGGGTGGTAGATGTTGGGGAAAGAGCTGCAACTAGGAAAGTCAAATAAAGGCTTAAAGTATTAGGCAAATAGCTAGGGTGAATATGAGACTGGGAGCTAGAAACAGACAGGCAAATTGCAGCCAGGACTATCTGTGGTCATCAGAGCAGTCAATGGGGAAAAAAAGTCAGGACACCAATGTCACAGAACAGAATAAGATATAAATTTCAGGGTTCACACAAACCAGACCTAAGGGTCAATGAACACTACTCCAGTGCATTTGAGTATCAAAGTACTGGGTGGGTATGATGATTTCCTGTAATAGCAGCTTCTATTATCAAAATTAGAGCTACACATTTATTGGAGTGAGATTTCCTGGACATCACAAGCCTTGAGAGGAAATTTCGATAGGTATTTCAGAAGGTCACAGTCTGCTTCTGCAATTCAGGTAACTTATTTTAAAATGTAAAATGCTACAAACAAACAAACAAAATCCTTAGACTGGGGAATGGAAAGAGGCTTTTCAGAGGAAAGAGGCAGGGATATTATTGAAATCTGTGTAGAAGATCTGTCTTTTCAAGAATATGCTATTGGAGGCTTTATGAGCCCCCTCAATAAATATTATCATTTCTAGAATGAACTAGAGAAGCAACTGGTACTTTTCAGTAATTACAACAAAAATCAAAGAGATTCCTACCACAAAGGGTCTCCAGTGAAGCAGTTACACATATGGAACCGATCACAGTGTGAATTTCAAGGGGTATAGGCTTCTCAGGTCCAACAGAGTTTAAGGACTTCTTTATTTTTTATTTGTAATTTTTTAAATTTTAAACTTAAATACAAATTAAGAAAAGAAAAAAGAAACAAACTTGAATGCTAAAACCTAAATAATACAAAAGGAGAAAAAGCATTGCCATGTGCATAGCAGAATGGGAGAGAGGATTCAAAATATACAGCAATAAATTTCCATTTCAAGAAAGCCTACCTAATAAATACTATGCATTGCATTGAGGGCTTTCCATCTTTTCTTTGCTTCCTTGTAAGTTTTCTTTTGTTTGCTCCCATGCACTTTTTACTTGGTTCTTTTTCCCCTTCCTCCCCACCACTGAAGTCTACAATTAAGTAAAGATATATTTTTATAGATATACATATATATACATATATACACACATATATTCATACATATACATAAACATACAAATATGTGTATATATATATATATATACACATATATACACACACACATACTGTTGTGCCCTAATTCAAATCCCAGGTCACCTGCCCACCACCTGAGCATGGCCCACCTGTGTCCCACCATTAAGCCCCTTTTTATTTTTGCTTTTGTCCCTATCCTATATTCTGCAATAGCTTGAAACTGCTTAATGTAAGTCTGGGCATATTGCCCAAGGCATAGTCCCCTGACCCCAACTTCCTCAAATTAGCATTCTGTATTTTTCCTTATACTGTACAAGGATTAGCCTGGGGTGCAAGACTAGAGACCACCCTATACTGTTCCGCTGACCAAGCAGGGTCCCCACACCCTCTGCCCAGAACATGACCCTGGTCTATTCTGGGACTTTCCAGTCCCTTTTTCCCATGACCCTGCACCCTACTCTGGAAAGTGCTGACTATGGCTATCCACCTTGTGCTCTCCACCCTGTTCTGGGAGAGACCTTTATGTCATCAGGGAGTTGCACCCTTGTATCCTTGTGCCATATACCCAAATTAGCCCTAAACTATGTAGCTAACCAATCACATGCTCTCTTAGCTTCTGTACTTTTGCTAGCTTTTTTTTGCTTTTGCTTTTGCTTTTGCTAGCTCCTCCCTGGTTGTGGTTTTGTGGTTTTGGTCTATATAATGAAGTCTGTGAGATTCAATAGGGACTGTCTGATTTGAGTTTATACTCCAGGTAGTCGCACACAGGATCAATAAATCCACACCTAAATTTATCTTGAACCCAGGTCTCGGCTTGCTCTTATTCTCTGTACAACAATACATACCCATCCATACATACACTTGCACATACATACACTTAGATATCAATAATCATAATCATATATAAGCACACACATTCATATGCATCTATGTAACACCATATTGTACTTATTTATCCTATTTTTCTGAGGGCAGATAACCTCTTCCTTCATAAGTCCAAGTCTTTCCATAATTTTCTAAGTCCATCAACTTATAATTTCCTATACCACAGTAATATCTCCACCTTATACTGTCTATTTGTTTTAAATAACCCAAAATAACATTGATGAATTTGGCTGGCATGTAGTGTAGTTTCCCTATTTTTCTATCTTGATTAAATCTATTTTAACCTTAACTTTGTCAGACATCATGATTATCACCCCTGTTCCTTTTTCCCTAAAATATTGTACTTCTGATCTTTTTTTTTGTTTGTGTATATCTTTTATTTCCTATCCCTCCTGACTCCTTTACTTTACTTCTGCCTGCTACCTTGCCTTCCTATTACTTAACCCATAATCCCCCTTCAAAGATCCCTCCCTTGTCCTTGCATTCCAATTAATCTAAACACCTTTCTATAACCCCCACTGACCTATTCTCTCACCCTTCCCTCTAAAGATCCCTCTCTTATTCTCTCATTCCTCCTTATACCCTTGGCATTTTATTTCTTTGTGAATTTAGAAGACTTTATACTCGTATGTATACATATGTATGTGTGTGTGTATTGTTCCTTCTTGAACCCATTCCCAGTAAATGTAGATTTCCAGAACTACAATCCCTCCACTCCCATATAATTCTTCTGCTTGTTCTTCCTCTTGCACTTTATTTGTATAAAGTAATTACTCTTCTTAGCTGTTCCTAAACGGTTTTACTTTTTTAAATTATATCATTCTCAGGTCTACCCCAATCTTTTTTATTAACTACCTAATTATTAGTAACAATCTTAGACTTGCATTTCGCATATATTAAATGGTAAATAGTCTGTTCTTTTTTTTTTTGCTTTTTGGAGGGCAGTTGGGGTTAAGTGACTTGCCCAAGGTCACACGGCTAGTTTTTGCGTTAAGTGTCTGAGGCCAGATTTGAACTCAGGTCCTCCTGACTCCAGGGCCGGTGCTTTATTCACTGCACCACCTAGCCACCCTTAAATAGTCTGTTCTTATTGAGTCCTCTGTAATTAGTCTTTGGTATGTGCCTTATATTCCTCTTTGCTCTTGTATGTCAAATCTCTTAAATTGAGTTTTTTCTTAAGCAAAATTCTGAATGCATGATAATTCATTAAATGTCCATTTTTTCCATCAAGTATTATGCTTAGCTTTGTTGGGTATATTTTTTATTGGAACCCAAGTTCTTGTGCTCTTTGATATATAGTGTTCAAGGCCTATCTTTTAGCATGAATTCTACTGGGTCTTGTGTGATTCTAATTGTGGTGCCCCATACGTAATTATTTTTTCTTGTTTCTCATAATATTTTGTCAGTGAGTTGTGGGTCTCTGATTTTGACTATGATATTCCTGTGGGATTTCAATAAAGGCATTTTACAAATATCTCATTTTAAGCTCAGAACAACCCTGGAGATAAGTGTTCCCATTTTACAGATGAAGAAACTTAGGCAGAGAGAGATCAAGTTATTCACCTAAGGTCAGGTGGTGATTGGTGGATTTTTTCTATTTTTACTTTCCCCTTTTATTCTAATACTTCAAGACAACTTTCTTTAATTATTTATTGTACTATTGTGTCAAGATTATTTTTAATCATAGATTTCAGGTAGTGTGATTATTCATATGTTTTCTGTTCTTGATCTTTTCTCTAAATTAATTGTTTTTCTTATGAGATGTTTCACATTTACTTCTATTTTTATTCTTTATTTTGTTTTATTATTTCTTGATCTCATAACTTCACTGGTTTCTCCTTAACCAATTCTAATTTTTAAGATGTCATTTTCTTCCCTCAGAGTCTGGAACTCCTCTTCCAATTGTTGACTTTCTTTTTATAGTCTTATTGTTTTTATTTTTTTTCTGTCTCTCTCATTTGATTTTTAAAGTCTTTTTAAAGTTCTTCTAGGAGTTCTTTTTGGACAGGTAACTATTTAATGTTACTCTTTGGGGTTAGAAAAGGGTTCCTTTGCTTCAGTATCCTCTGAACATGAATCTAGGTTTTCTCTATTCCCCTAGTAACTCTCTGTGTTTGGATTCTTTCTCCTTCATCTGTTTCTTGTTTGTTTGCTTGTTTGTTTGTTTGTTTGTTTGTTTGTTTGGTTGGTTGGTTGGTTGGTTGGTTGGTTGGTTGGTTGGTTTTGGTAACTGCTTACTTTTGTGCTTCTGGCCTCAGATCCTCCTTTACTTCTTCCATCTGCGCTGGAAACAAAATGAAGACCAATTGCTTCTGCACTCACCAGATATGTGCTGGTTCCTTCTGTCACCCTGCTATGTCTCTACAGCACAGTTGGATCTGGCATTCCTTTTCAGCAAAGGTTCCCTTTATTTTCCATGGCTCAGATATTAACTCCCCTAACTGTCCTGGGGTAAAAGTTCCTGTGGTTGGGGCTGAGGAAGCCCCTTAGCCCAACTAATCTCAAGATTTTCCACTTGTTGTTTAAGTGGACTTAAACTGGAGCTATTTACTCTTCACAGGGACCAAACTTCATCCTGTGATTTTTCTTCATATAATCTCTGTCCTAGGAGGATCACTGTTCTGCTCCTACTCTTATTTATTTTTGCTGCTCTGTGTTCACCCTGAGGCATACTTTGTCTCATTTTTTGTGTGGGAAATCTGAAGAACTTGGAATTTTCTGACATACTCTGCCATCTCCCAGAATCTTCTCCTCAAGAAATTCTTTAATTGATTCATTGGAAGACTCTTTGATGAATACACCAAAAACTGGGGGTCATATGATATTACATTTGGATATAAGAATTGTTAAGAAAAAAATGAAGGAAAAAAGAATGTAAAGTAGCCAGAATATCATAAGGAGTGGTGATAGAAGAAACTGAGTTCAGATACAAGGATAAAGTCAACCTTGAACAAAGGTAGAGTAGGCAGCTGCCTGAGGAATATAATTTGGAGACTATCAGAACATCCAACTGGCCTTCAAGCTAGAGTCAGTGTCCCCAAATCACACAGAGAGTCATTTTGGGGGTTTAAGGCAAGTGTTCTAGGAAGACTGATTAATTAATTAAAATGTAGTTTTAAAGAACTATTGGCTATGCATTATTATAGGCTGATAGGGTACAAATACAAAAGAGACAATTCCTCCCTCAAAGAAACAAACCTTCTAATAAAATAAGACAATACATACTTGGAGGAGGGATAGGAGGGGAATCAAAGAAAAAAAAATTTCTTCTGGGAACTAACATGAATGGAAAATGGATGACCTGTTCTTTTCAGAAAAAAGGGGGGGGGGGGGGGTTATTGATTTGTCTTCTATGCCCAGAACAAGAGGTGAAGAGGAATGCAGAAGAAAAGTACATGTCATCAATACAAAAAAGATCATAAGAGGCTAGACTGATAGGGCAATTCTAATAAGGTGAAATGAAATAAAGACAAATACAAAGTCTCACATTTAACTTTAAAAAAATAACACAAATACCAAATACTAATAGCTAATATTTATATAGGGCTTTAAGTTTTGCCAAGTGCTTTACAAATTGTGTTTTTTTTGTTCCTCACAAAAGGTAAATGCTATTATTATCTCCCTTTTACAGATGAGGAAATGGAGGCAGACTAAGGTTAAATGACTTGTTCAGGGTCACAAAGATAGTAAAGATCTTAGGCCACATTTGAACTAAGGTATTCCTGATTTCAGGTCCAATACTCTACCCTCTGTACAACTAGCTGCCTCTAATAGAGGATACTAAATATAATAACAGATCGTGTGAAAAATAAATGAGGTTTTGGGGGTGGTAAAATAGCAGACTTACAAACCCCATATAAATAGTGAGACATTATGACTCCAAAATTTATTTCAACCATAAAAATATACATTAATAGATAGTGTGGCTATACTCTGCACTGGAATAATATATTTAGCTCCAGTGCCAAATTTTAGGAAAAACATTGAGAAATTGGAGAGTGTCTAGAAGAGAGTAACTAGTATTGTAAACAGTGCCTATAAATTATTTCACCATTAAATATGGGCATATTCTCCTCCAATGAGATATTTTACATTTTCTTCTAATTTTTCAATCTTTAGGCTTTGTTTGACTGATTCTTGACCCCTCATAGAGTCAATAGCTTTGATTTTAATGATTCTAATTTTTAGCAAATTATTTTCCTCGGTTAGTTTTTGAAGCCCTTTTTCCATGTGTTCATATTTCATTTTTAGGAAGTTATTTTTCTCCAGTTAGATTTTTAACCTTCCTTCCCAATTCACAAATCTTACTTTTTTAAGGATTTGTTTTCTTCAGTGATACTTTTTTTTCCCATTTTGGCAATTACAATTTTAAAAGAATTGGTCAGTTTATCTTTTACTTATCTAATTTGGATTTTAAAATCCTTTTTGAGCTCTTCTAAGAATGCTTTCTGGGCTTAAGATCAGTTTCTATTTCCTTCTGTTGTTTCAGTTGTTAGTATAGAGTCAGTGTGGTCCCCTTCTGAATTTGGTTCTTCGTGCTCACAATAATAGGATTCAATTGGTTTTGGTTTTGATTTTCCAACTTGTTTCTTTCCCATTGCGATTACCCATTTCCTGGATTTTAAAGTAGATTTCTGCTCCTAGGGTACAGAGGGCTTTGACCCATGCTCTTAAGCTGGGAGCTAGGATCCTGGTCGTTGACTTTGTGTGTTGTAAACTGTGGGTATCTACACTCAGGTCAAGGTCAGGACTTTCAGTGTTTCCCCTGGGTTACCCTGAGGCTTACAGAGTAAGGTGTGAGGGAGGGGTTGTCTGGCCACTTCAGGTTTCCCCCTCTGTGACCCTGGGCTAGAGCTCAGGCAGGCTCAGGAGCTAGTGGCTAGCCACTCTGGTGTCTGCAGATTACCCTGATTGTGCTAAGGCACATGTGGGCTTCTGGTGTTAGCTTTTTATGGCTCCACTTCCCTGAGCTTTGGGATCTCCTGCTGGTCAGCTGAAATGGGGCTTGTTGGGACACCTCCCACACTTCACTTCAGGTTCAGCACAGTCTCAGTCACACCCTTCCTCTAGGACACCCAAGCCTTCCACTCATTCCACTCTTTCAGGATTTTACACTCAGGCAATAATCTCTGGGTTTTCAGGGTCAGAGTAGGGGATTAGATCAGTTAGCATTTATTCCACCATCTTGGATCCCAGAAGCTCAGGTAGTTGGTTTTTAAGCATACAGGCTGTGGGTTGATAGCCCCAGGCTGACCTTGGGCTTGTCTCTTACCTAGCTCCAACAGATCCTCTGTCCTGCAGTGAGAAGTCTGGGAATAGCCCCTATGGTGGGTAAATCTGCTTTCTGGGGTTAACCCTGGCTCCACTGTGGTTTGGTCTTGGATCTGTGCTGGTGCAGCCCCCTTGTGCTCTAAGTTCCCCTTGCCCAGTCCTATATGGGCTTTTTCCTAGACTGGGAATCTGCCAAACTCCATCTCCCAATGGATTCTGTCACTCTAAAATCCATTCAGATTCACTTTTTAGAGGTTACTGATGGAATTCACGGAGGAGTTCAAGTAAGTTCCTGCTTTCACTCTACTATCTTCCTCAGTTTTCTTGCATACTCTCTTCATAATTCATATCACAGAATTTGAGAGTTGAAATAAACCTCAATGGTCATCCAGTCTAACATATACATAAGGAATACGTAACATACCCAAGAAATTATCATCAAAATTCAATTTGAAAAATCTCCAGAAACAAAAGAACTCACCTTTTTAAAATAAGCCATTTCACTTTTGGACTGCTCTAATTTACATATTTCCCCCATAATAATAAGTCTCAATTTTTCCTTTCCCCCTTCCCTCCATCGTTGCTCCTGGTTTGAGACTCTGGAGACAAACAAAACAAGTCTAATCACCTCCTCTTCATTAGACTTCTCAAATACTTGAAGGCAGCTATAAAATTCCTCAGTTAGTTTTTGAAGCTCCTCTTCCATATGTTCAAATTTCATTTTGGGGGAAGTATTTTCTATGGTTAGATTTTTAACCTTCCTTCCCAATTCACAAATTTTACTTTTTAAGTCACTGTCAGTGACATTTGAAAGATTATGGAAAATGAGAAAGATGGAACATTGAAGAAGGGCAAACTTTTGTTGCAATTTCTTAAAAAAGGGAGCAGAACAGAATCTGCAAACTTTTGACCAATGATTTTGACTCCAATTCTTGGAAAATTCTAGAAAGGATCATTTGAGAGATGGTTGGATAATATACAGAAATTGAAGTAGTAATTACAAAGAGTTGAACTGGCTTCATCAGGAACAACAATAGCAGAAAAACCTCATTTCCTTTTTTGACAGGATTACTAAACTAGTAGATGAGGAAGATGCTGTGGATGTAGATTTCAAGAGAGCTTCTGATGATGTATCTCACTATTTGGGGGTAGAAGATAGAGCTTTGAAGTAGAGGATAATATGTGCAGTAAGAAATTGTTGAGTGGCCTAACTCACAAAAAGAACTGTTAATGGTTCAGTGTCAACATCATAAAGAGATGGTCAGTGGAATACCATGGGAATCTGTGCTTGGTCTCTTAATGTTTAATATTTAAAAAAAACATAACTTGCATAAAGTATGTATGACATGCTGACCAAAGTTCCAGATGAGACAAAGTTGAAAAAGATACTTAATACTCTGTAGAACAGAGTCAGGCTCAAAAAAAGACTTTGAGCAGATACAGTATTAAGCTGCATGTAACAAGATGATTTAATATGGATAAATGTAAAGTTTTGCATTTGGGTAAAAACAGCCAACTCAACAAATATAAAATAGGGCATACAGAGGTAAACACCAGTAGTTGTTCTAAAAAGGATTTTGAGGTTTCAAGCTCAAAACGATTCAGGAATCAAATTCAGCAACCAAAACAAACAAAAAATATTTTGTTGCATTAGGAGAATCCTTTCTTTTAGAAATAGGGAGATGAAAATCCCACTGTATGCATTCATCCGACCTCACCTGGAATTTTGTGTTTAGTTCATGGTGCCATAGTTTAAGAGTGTCTACAAAAAATGATAATCAGTATGGTGAATAGTCTTCTTGAATTCATGACATAGGAGGATTGCTTGAAGGAACTATGCCTGTTTATTCTCAAGAAAAGAAGACTCAATGTGTGTGTGTGTGTGTGTGTGTGTGTGTGTGTAAGGAAAAATTTGATAGTCTTGTACAAGTAACTCAAGGGCTTTCTTGAAGAACAGATAAGATGCATTCTGTCTGGCACTAGAGAATAGAACCAAGAGCAATAAGTAGAAATTACAAAGAGTTATATTTAGGCTGGATGTTTGGGCAATTAAGGCTGTCCCAAAGTGAAATGGGTGGGTAAAGTAAGTGGTTTCCATTCCTTGAAGGTCTTCAAGCCATGACTAAGGGACCACTAGTTGGTATGTCACTGTAGGGACTTCTGTGGTATGTGGGTAGGACCTAAGGTATCCTCCAACTCTCAAACTCTAATGTTGTCAATATCAGTGGGATAAGGACAAACAGAGTATGTGGTACTGAAACTTAAACATAGGGAACATTCAGAGCCAAAACAGCTCACAACTCCACTATTGCAGGGCCGTAATATCCCATCTCTCCATAGTTAGTCCTTATACAGCTACCTCTGCGGTACAATAACTCTTCTGGGGCTGAGAAAGATTATTTTATTAAACACTACATGACAGGATAAAACAGACCAAAGAAGAATTTATGCGTTCTGGCACTCTGTGTGTAACCAGCTTGCTGTTCCACAGATCAAATGAATACCTAATACTTACTTTGGTTCTCTGATAACCGTATGTGTTAATTAACCCAAATGAGCAATGAAAGGAAGAAGACAAATTTCAATCTTCAAAATGATTGCCTATAGATGTAATAAAGAAATAGTGATTTATCAGATCCTTCCAGTATCCACAAAAATTAATCAAAACATCCTAGTAGCTCAACTGGAGAACATGCTTATATAAAAATAATAATACACTATGCCAAGCACCATTCTTAGGGAGGAAATGGAAATACTTTACACATTATCTATCCTCACACAATTTTCCAAGGCATTTTTGAAGGTCATTTAGTAACATTTTTTTAGAATGTGAGCTACGGTCCCTGAGGGGGGCAGAGCCAAGATGGCGGTGTAGAAGCAGCAAGGCCCCACAGCTCCCACACCGCCACCCTAAACACCCATAAAATATGAGACCAGACAAAATCTAGGACTCTCATACTCACAAAAATACAGAAAACACATCTCTCACTGAAGGCAGCTCGGCAGCAGGGGCTCATCGCAGTGCCCGGGAGCAGAGGCTGGCCCAGCCTGAAGCCGAGACCACAGCCAGGCCCAGGGCGGTGGGAAGGAGCTGAGCTGAGCTGAGCTGAGCCCCACCATGGTCAGTCTGCAGAGGAGAGGATCTACAGCCTCCAGCACCTCCACATCTGCCAAGACATGAGGAACAGGATTGGGAGAGGGGCAGCTCGCACCATAGCAGAGACCGGCCCAGCCCAAAACTGCAGCCACAGCCAGGCCAGGTCCCAGGGTGGACAGGAGGAGCTGAGCTTCCCAAGCCACAGCTTGAATCTACTTCAGAGAACATCTAAAGCAACTGCCGGAGGGGATCTTAAAACCAGAGTCAGAGACGGTCAGTGAAAGTGAAACTTTGAAAACCAATTTGGGTGAGGAAAAGCAATTCAGCCAATTTGCTCCCGGGGCAAGGAAGCAGTGGGGGAAGGGAACTGCTGGAACCAGCGGTGGCCCCCACCCGGCTGCTTCAGAGCCCCTG
>JAQQSW010004644.1:0-14392 GCA_028646575.1 Pseudocheirus occidentalis | reverse complement strand
CTGTGCCAGGCAGCCTCTGAGTCCAGAAAATGTTGGTTTGGCTCCTGGCTCTGATACTTGTACTTAGAGAAAGTTACTTAAATTGAGCCTCTGGTTATGCATCTATTTACTTCAAAGGGGTTGTACTGCTTACTAGCAGCAATTCAGGAGACCTGGCCATTACAGGTCTCTATTATCCACGTGGCATAAAGACAATCTATCTCTTTTGCATGCCTGAGCATAACGCCACTAATGGGCATCTCTGCACACAGTATGTTATGAGCAGAATTACAGAGAAGGAAATCTGAAGAGCATGAAAGCCTACCCCTAATTTCAGCTTTGCATCTTACTAGCTTTGGGACCCTGAGTAAGTTACTTAATCAAACACCTCAATTCTCCCATTTGTAAATCAGGAATAATAGCAGTTGAACTGCTTATTCCCAAGTAATTGTAAGCAAAATACTTAGTAAACCTTTAAAAAATTATATAAATTGTCAGATATCAATATTTCATTATAATTAATAAGAACTGTAAAAAGATTAACAATGAAGCTTGACTTTCAAAGTTATTTTTCTCAAAACTACATACTCCGAATCCACAATATAACCTTAAAATTTAAAAAAAAGAAACAGTGCAGGAAGAACCAGTACATATTTTCAATGAAGACAGTTACTGCTATGGAAAGTAGGGCTAGATATTGATGTCTCCAGCCAGTTTTATAACTAGCACAGCACTGCTCACAAAACAAATAACATTACTTTAGAAGGGCTGTCTCTAACGAAAGACCTCAGAACATCATTTGTAGATCACATAAGCTGTGAATCTGATGAATAAATGCAATTCTACACTTTGATTGCCTTCTTCAGAAATGTGTAAGGATCAGCACAACAAGTCATTGGAATTGTATGCACGATAAACATAAGGGAAGAAAGAGACAAGGGTAAATTAAAAATTTAGAACAGCACAGCAAGCTTTGCTAATTTAGTTGTCTTCTTACGCAGACCATAGGCTCATGTTTTCTCAAATGCGCTACTTTATTCTTCCTCCTAATGACTAGGTGCTTTAATTGGAAAAGCAGTTAACATTAGAAGCACTAGAGTAGTTTTGCGTCTACCCGAAGCTGTCAAAAATGTGTTCTATTTTACAAAGTAAATACCTTAATGCATCATAATTTTTCTTACAACAACATCACGTAATTGAGTCCAAGTGATTTTGTACTGGGGGGAAATATCCATTTAACTTTCATTTTTTCTGTCTATGATTTTCCAATATTCATGCTACTTACTGCCTCTGTGTGAATGGGATGCACGGCAAAAATCAATGCAGTAACAAAAGCAAGTCGATGGTCCTTGAAGACAACTTTGTCACATGTGTACATCAGCACCAGAGTCACCAAGCAGTGTAAAATTATATTTACTGCGTGGAAATAAAATGGGTTCATGCCAGCCAAATATACATTCAGCCTAGGGAAAAAACACACACACACACACATTGAAACTGTATTAGAAACAAACAGAGTATAGAATCCTCACCACTAAACAACAAGCTACCCTTGTCACTGTGGACTATACATTGTTCGATTAATTAGGGTAAAAATAACTTCTAACATCTGGTAAATCAGGGTAAGGAGATGTCATTTTCCCCTGTATTTCAATTGTGGGGTAAGCCTGGAAAATACAGCATTATTATTTATTATTATTATTATTATTATTATTATTATTTTGCTTTTTGGAGGGCAATTGGGATTAAGTGACTTGGCCAAGGTCACACAGTTTTTTGGTGTGTATGTTAAGTGTCTGAGGCTGGATTTGAACACAGGGCCTCCTGACTCCAGGGCTGGTGCTCTATTTGCTTTGCCACCTAGCCACCCCAAAATACAGCATTATTGCTGGAGCATTTATTGGTATGGCATAAATAAAGGAGAAGGTGAATAGGGACTGAGCCATTTTCCCCACATGCATACTTCTCAGACGATGCAATTGTTCACTACTGGGTTTTTCCTAAGGAACAAGAAGCTATGGCTGCACTGTTTTTGAGGTGCAAATTCATGGACATTAGAGAGGAAGCAAAAAATACAGTGAATGAAATGTTAGACCTGGAGTCAGGAAAACCTGAAAGCAAATTCAGCTTCACACTTAGTAACTGTATGACCCCTGAGCAAGTCACTTAATCTCTGTTGGCCTGAATTTCCTTTACTGTAAAATAAGCTAACAATACCACCTAACTCACAATGCTGTTGTAAGGATCAAATGAGATAATATTTCTTTTACAAAGATCTTAGTATATAGTACCTTGCATACAGTAGGCACTATTTAAATGCTTTTCCCTGTGCACACACTTGGGACACAGAGCAAAACTGCTATGTGTTTCCATGAGGCTCCGGGAAACCATCTTTACAGATTATGCACATAGAAACAGAATTTCATTACTATCTCGTGAAAAAGCTTTCAGGACACCACAAGGCTTTTTAGTGACAATGACCAAAGTATAGGCAAATGAGCAGGCGGAATTTTTTATTAAATAGCTAATAAATTCCCGGTGATTTAGGAAATTATCAGAAATCTTACTATTATAAATCAAATAAATAGGGCTGAAGAAAAAGAGAAAATTATCAATACTGGATATAAATCTGTACTTCTACAAATCATGTCTAGTAATGAACTTATAACAACATTCGAAAGTCCTTTGGGTACTTTGATTTGAGTTAAAATCTTAATGGCTCATAATAGCATGGGAGTAACTGAATTCTTGAAGACTTTTCAAGATGAACATAAACTTACCAAGTTAAAAACATTTTGAGTGGTAGATTTTATATTTCACATTTGAGGACTGGACGAGCCATTCCCTCATACTACTGGAACCATCTTTTCACTTGCCTTATTTTCAGTCTCAGTCTAAGTAACAAAGTGACTCTAACTTAAAATTCATACCTGTTTCCTATTTTGTGAGTACTGAATCATGGTGAATAGAGAATTAGTCTTCTCTACTCTAGAGAACAAGCTATAACACCCTTTCCTGAGGCTTATATTTTTACATTGAAGTCATGGCTACATATTATAAAGGCAGAAGAAACACTAGGGATAAGAACAAGGTGTTTGAAAGGTAGGAAATAGGATATATCTTTTGTGAATTTTGATTGGCTTCTTCACAGACACAGTATCAATTTGTCTTTATCATATACAGCCTCTTTTTTTGAAAGAAGGTCAAAATATCACATGTAGTTATTTTGCCTTCAGGGCAGCTAGGTGGTGCAGTGAATAGAGCACCAGCCCTGGAGTCAGGAGGACCTGAGTTCAACTCCGACCTCAGATACTTAACACTTACTAGCCGTGTGATCTTGGGCAAGTCATTTAACCCCAATTGCCCTGCCTTCCTCCCCTCCAAAAACGAAAGAAAAACACATAAAGATATAATTATAACAAAACTCATTTAGTAGCACATAACTTGAAGCTTTGGAAAGCAATTTCCTTATAATAATGCTTTGAAGTAGGTAGTGCAAAACGATTTTATAAATATACACATAAGGGTGGGGGTGGAAGGTAGTCAGGGTGGTGTCTACATTTATACAATATATGCTTTTTATAAATTCCCAGTCACTTTTAGATGTACGAAGAGGAGCAAAAAAGGAAACACAGAGAAGCAGGACAACTTTGGAAGTAACTGTTGAATTTATTACATGCCTTTTTTTTTAAGCTAGCTACAAATAATATTCAGAGTTTCATATTTTTCCTGTTCTATTTATATGAATTTTTTTGGCATTTATGGAGTTCAGAATTTGAAAAAACTTAAGTCCTAAATCCCTATATGACCTTTAAATTTATATAAGTGCAAACATATATCCCCTGAGCTAAAGCAGTAAAAAAAAAAAAAACCAACTGACTGACCATGTGGAGTAGCAAATTTGACCCCACATTATCACTATGAATTATTCAGATGGTATTGCTTCAAATGGAAAGAGGTTGCCTTCCTAGCAACCTTCAAGTGCCAAATTTCTTTTGGAGGAAACTGCAATCCTTCAGGTTGCATTGTGGGTCAGGAAAACTACATAGTTTGAGAAAGACTCAACAGAAGATGAGTGACTGACTCAAACTCTAAGAACCCCAACTCCTTGCAGATGAATCTAAATCTCAAGGTAGCATTGTAAGGATCTGGAAGATTATATGGGTACCTGAGGAAGGTAGAACTATCAATAGAAAGAGAGCTGTTTGGACTATGTGTGGGGCACTGTGTGTTCATTACATTGTTCAGTATTCTATTTTTTTCTGTTTCACAAATATTTTTATTGAAATACATAAACTGGAGTATATAATGTACAAATCAAAGGTCTGTGAAATGAGATAAATAATATAAAACAATAGCTTAAAAAAGGTCAAAGTACAAATAATCCTATACCAGAGTGTGATTAGTAGCTTTACCAATATTTACTGTTCACTCTACCAAGAGCAGACTGTTGTATTTGGTAATATGAGCGATAAAAAAAATAACCAGATGTTTCTTCCCTTAAGAAAGTTACATTTTAGTTGGAAGATAGAATCCTGATATGGGAAATTAACAACCATTTACATAGCACCATTGTACATGCAAAAATGTGGATGTGTTATAATAGAAGGTTAACAAGGTCACCAGAGTAAAGAGGTGAGCAGTAAATATCTAGTCTTTTATTCTGCCGTTGGGGATACATTCTCCCTAAGTCAATACAGAAATAATGCTATCTAGACAAAGTATGATTTTCCACTTTATAAAACGTTTTACTTTTACTTCTTCTTACAATATGGTTCAATTTACCAAAAATCTAATTTACAAATAACTACAAGAATAATTACTAATATATTCACAAGACCTAAATAAAGGGTCATATAATGGTGCCACACTCCACTGCTTACACCAACAACTATGATTGCTGTCTTTGTTTTCAGGAACTACTTTTTTTGTAATTCAATTTTTTTTCAGAATTCATTTATTTATTTTTAGTTTTCAACAATCATTTTGAGTTCCGAATTTTCTCCCCCATCTCTACCCTAACTCCCACTCCAAGATGCCATGCATTCTGATTACCCCCTTCACTTAATCTGCCTTTCCCCTTATTTTCTTGTAGGGCAAGATAGATTTCTATACCCCATTGCCAGTATAACTTATTACCCAGTTGCATGTAAAAACAATTTTTTTGACATTTGTTCTTACAAACTTGAGTTTCATATTCTCTTCCTTCATTCCTCCCCACCCAGCCCCATTGAGAAGATGAGCAATTCAATATAGGTTATACATGTGTAAATATGCAAAACATTTCCATAATAGTCATATTGTGAAAGACTATACTTCTCTCTATCCTATCCTGACTCCCACTTATTCTATTTTCTCCTTTCATCCTGTCCCTTTACAAAAGGGTTTGCTTCTGACTACCTCCTCCCCAAATCTGCCCTCCCTTCTATCATCCCCTCTCTCTTAACCCCTTTCCCCCTACTTTCCTGTGGGGTAAGACTCAATTGAAGGAGTATGTTATTCCCTCCTAAATCCAAAACCAATGAGAGCAAGGTTGACTCATTCCCTTTTACCTCCCCCCTCTTCTCCTCCATTTTTTTCTTGCCTCTTCTTTGTGAGATAATTTACCCTCTTCTGTCTTTCCCTTTCTCCTCCCAATATATCATTCTCTCACTCCATTTCCTGTTTACCTTTTCATACTTCTCTTGATTCATTGTATTTGAAAGTGAAATTTTCTGTTCAGCTCTGGTCTTTTCATCAAGAATGCTTGAAAATCCTCTTTTTCCTTGAATGACCATATTTTCCCCTGAAGTATTGTACTCAGTTTTGTTGCATAGGTGATTCTTGGTTTTAATCCTAGCTCCTCTGCTCCTAGCTCCTTCAGAATATCATATTCTAAGTGCTCTGATCCCTTAATGTATCAGTTGCTAAATCTTGTATTATCCTGATTGTGTTTCCACAATACTAGAATTATTTCTTTCTGGCTGTTGGCAATATTTTCTCCTTGACCTGGGAATTTTCTTTTTGGGATCTCTTTCCAAAGGCAATCAGTAGATTCTTTCGATTTCTATTTTATCCTCCAGTTCTAGAACATCAGGGCCATTTTCCTTGATAATTTATTGAAAGATGATGGCTATGCTCTTTTTTGATCATGGCTTTCAGGTACTCCAATAATTTTTAAATTCTCTCTCCTGGATCTATTTTCCAGGTCAGTGGTTTTTCTAATGAGATATTTCACATTGTTTTTTTAATTTTTTAATTTTTATTTATTTATTTTTTTTCATTCTTTTGGTTCTGTTTCATAATTTCTTGATTTCTCATAAAGTCATTAGCTTCCATTTGCTCCATTTTAATTTTGAAGGAATTCTTTTCTTCAGTGAAATTTGGCCTCCTTTTTCATTTGATCCATTCTACTTTTTAAAGCATTCTTCTCCTTATTTGCTTTCTGGACCTCTTTTGCCATTTGGGTTAGTCTATTTTTTTAAGGTGTGATTTTCTTCAGTGTTTTTTGGGTCTCCTTTAGTAAGCTGTTGACTGGTTTTTCATCATTTTCTTGTATCACTCTCATTTCTCGTCACAATTTTCCCCTACTTCTCTTACTTGATTTTCAAAATCCTTTTTGAGCTCCTCCATGGCCTGTGATCAATTCATATTTTTCTTGGAGGCTTTGAATGTAGGAGTTTTGACTTTGTTGTCTTCTTCTGGCTCTATGTTTTGATCTTCTTTGTCACCAAAGTAAGATTCTATAGTCTGATTTTTTTTCTACGCTGTTTGCTCATATTCTCAGCCAATTATCTGATTTTTTAAATTCTTTGTCAAGTTAGTACTCTGCTTTCAGAATGGAGAGTGCTGTGTCCCAAATTTCTGGGGTTCTGCACAGCTTTTGTCAGAGTTACTTCTAGGTACCTGTAAATTTTCAGTTTTTCTAAGGTTGTAGGATCAAAGGAGAGCTGTTTACTCCTCTCCTGGCCTGTGCTCTGATCTGTGATTGACTACAAGCACTCTTTTCTGCCTTGGAACCGTGAGGAGGACTCCCTCTCCACAGCTGCCTCAAGTTCTGCCATACCAACACTGCTCTTCACCCCAGGACCACCACCCAAGACTGCAACTCAGATCCAAGCAGAGAATCCTGCCTCAGTGCCAGCAAAGAGATCTCTGCAATCACCCTCTGATCATCCGTTTGATCCTCCTACCGTCTGTGCACCTGGAGCTCCACAAGCAACCACCGCTGCTGCCACAACCACCACATCCACCATCCTGGGGCTGCACCTGGGGCCACATTGTGCTCTTCTCTCACCCAGGTCTAAGAGAGTTTCCCCATTGACCTTCTAATTTTTCTTCAGCATTTGTGGGTTGAGAAGTCTGGAAACAGCCATAGCTGCCATTGATTCAGTTACCTGAGGCCTACTACACTCTGGTATGTGTCAGCATAGGCTACACTGAACCACACTCTGCTCCCAGCTAGAGTAACAGACCGTTCCTGTCAGCCTTCCAGGCTGTCTTGGACTGGAGACGGGTTTCACTCTGTCATTTTGTGGGTTCTGTAGCTCTAGAATTTGTTTAGTCATTTTTTAACAGAAATTTGGAGGAGTTTGGGGAAGAGTTCAACCAAGTCCTTGCTTTTACTCCACTATCTTGGTTCCCAGGCTGTATTCTTTCAATGTGGAAAAATATTATTCTATATTCAAACTAAGTGGTTAGTTGGCTCCTTGACAGATATCTATCGATCGATTGATCGATCGATAGATAGATAGATAGACCTAGAAAAGAAGCACATACTTAAATTTGAGGGATTTGGGGAGAAGCCCCAAAAACTGAAAGTAGGACTCATGGTAGTTCTGAGGTATGAATTATATCTATGTATATTATTGTTGTTGTTCATTCAACTGTGTCTAACTCTTTGTGACTCCATGGACAATAGAACACCAAACTCTTCTTTCTTCCACTCTCTCTTGAAATCTGTCCAATTTCAAGTTCACGATTTCCATGACACCATCTATCCAACTCACTCCCTTTACTTTTGGCCTTAATCTTTTTTAATTTTTATTTATTTTTTAATTGATTTGGTTATTTACTTTTAGTTTACAAGATTCAGTTCCACAATCCCTTGAGTTTCAAATTTTCTCCCTTCCCTCCCTCCTTCCCCTCCCCCCATGGTGGTGTGCAATCAAGTATAGGATCTGCAAATACTTTCACATTGGACATTAGTCTAGTTGTATAGAAGGGTTGTAACCAATGGAGTGAACAATGGAAAAGAAGAAACATAACCAAACATGGAAAAGAATGAGAGTATGTAGTTTGCTTCAGTCTCCATTTAAACTCTGTTCTTTCTTGATCTTTCTCTGAATGTAGGTATCTCCTTCTATCCTGAGACTTTTAGAGTTGTCTTATAACTGTGGGAGAGTCCAGTTTATCAAAGATGGTCATCACACATATGATATGTCTGTTATTGTGTACAAATTTCTCCTGGTTCTCTTTCGCCTTCAATCTTTCCCAACATAAGATTTTTTTTTCCAATGAGTTCTGTCTTTTCACTATATGATCAAAATATTTAAGTTTTAGCTTCAGTATTTGATCTTCCAGCAAAGATCCTGAATTTATGTATTGACTGATTTGACCACCTTGCTGTCCAAGAGACTCTAAAAAGTCTACTCCAGCACCCCAGTTTGAAAGTGTCAATTCCAACACTCAGAGACATACCTTGCGCTACTGGGGAAAATAAATCATAGCTTTCCCTTGCTTTGTCAGCAAGATTATGTCTCTGCTTTTTAGTATGCTGTCTAGATTCACCATAGTTTTTCCAAGGAGCAAGTGTCTTAATTTCATGACTGTAGTCACTATCTGCAGTGAGCTTTGATCCCAAGAATATAAAATCTGACACAACTTCCATTTCTTCTCCCTCTGTTTGCCAGGAAGTGATAGGACCAGCTGCCAGAATCTTAGTGTTTTTTTTTTATGTTAAGCTTCAAGCCAGCTTTTATACTCTGCTCTTTCACCCTCATCAACAGCCTTAATTCCTCTTTACCTTCTTCCACAAGACTGGTATCTGCATATCTGAGATTGTTGAGATTTCTTCTAGCAATCTTAATTCTGATTTTTCATTTATCCAGACTGGCGTTTTGCTTGATGTATACTGCATATAAGTTAAATAAATAAGGTGACAATATACAGCCCTGTTGTATTTCTTTACCAGTCTTAAACCAGCAAGTTGTTCCATGCTCAGTTCTAACTGCAGTTTCTTGGGCCACATACATGTTCCTCAGCAGTTAAGTAAGATGATCTGGTACTCCCATCTCTTTGAGGACTCGCAACATTTTGTTGTGATTCATACAGGCTTTAATGTAGTCAATGAAGCAGAAGTAGATGTTTTTATGGAACTTCTTTGCTTTCTCCATAATGCAGCAAATATTGGCAATTTCTTATCTAGTTCCTTTCTTCGAAAACTAGACTCTTCTTCGGGTAATTCTTGGTTGACATATTGCTGAAGCTTAGCTGGCAGAATCTTAAGCATAACCTTACTAGTATGTGAAATTAGCAAAATTTTTCAGCAATTTGAACGTTCCTTGGCACTGCCCTTCCATAGCACTGGGATGTAAACTGACCTTTTCCAATCCAGTGCGACTGTTGAGTTTTCCAATTTTGCTGCCATACTGAGTGCAACACTTTTTAACGGCATCATCTTTTAGGATTTTAAGTAGCTCAGCTGCAATTCCATCACCTCCCCTAGCCTTATTGTTAGCAATGCTTCCTAAGGCCCACTTGACTTCATTCTCTAGAGGATGTGTGGCTCTAGATCAGTAATCACACCATTGGGGTTACAGGTTATTGGTGATGTTTCTTACAGAGTCTTTCTCATAAGTCTTTCTTGTATCATTCTTTTTTGGATTCTTGCCACTTCTTAAACTCTTCTACTTCTGTTAAGTCCCTACCATATTTTACTTTTACCCTTTTTTGCATGAAGTCTTTCCTCGATTGCTCTAATTCTCTTGAAGAGATAGCTTGGCTTTCCCATTCTGTTGTTTTCTTCTATGTCTTTGCATTGCACATTTAATAAAATCTTGTTCTCTCTCCTTGCTGTTCTCTGGAATTCTTCACAGTTGAATATATCTTTCCCTTTCTCCTTTCCCTTTCATTTTCCTTCTTTCCTCACCTATTTGGAAAGCCTAATCAGATATCCATCTTGCTTTCTTTCTCTTCTTTTTTCTTTAGAATGCTTTTCGTTACTGCCTCTTATGCAAGATTCTCAATCTCTGTCCACAGTTCTTCAGGCACTCTATTAGATCTAATCCCTTAAGTACATTCATTACTTCCACTTCATGGGGGATATTATTTAGATCATACTTGTATGGTCTAATGTTTTTCCTTTAATTTGTCTGAATTTTGCAATAAGAAGCTCATTATCTGAACCACAGTCAACTCTATGTTTTGTTTTGATTGATTATAGAGAACTTTTTCATTTTTGGTTGTAAAATATGTAATCAATCAGATTTTACTATTGACGATCTGGAGTGTAGAACCCACATACAGAGTCACCTTTTGGGTTGTTGACAAAGAGTATTTGCTATGATCAGTGAGGTATCTTGAAAAAATTCTATTAGTTTCTGCTCTAATTAATTTTGTACTCCAAGGCCGAACTTGCCTGTTATTCCAATTATCTTCAGATTTTAGCAGTCCAATCCCCTATATATAGGTACACACACAGACACAGACACACCCACACACACAGACACCCCCCCCACACACACTGTTATTTGGAGTCCAGATATGCAATTTCATTAGTGTAGAATGAGGAGGGTCCTACCACCAATCCAGATGAAAAAATGAATGAATGAAAAAGCATTTATTAAGTGCCTTATTTTGTCAAGTATTGTACTAATAGGAAAAGCAGCCCTTAAGGAGCTCATATTCTAAATGAAGAAAAACATTTAGAAGGCTTCATCTGCAGATATCACAGAAAGAACCACAGATTCTAAGGTCTCAGTGGCAGGTGAGATGGCAAAACTCAGGAGTCCTTAGACCAGCAGTTCTCAACCTGTGGCTTATGTTCAATTTGTAATGATGAAAATACATCCTGCATATCAGATATTTACATTACGATTCATAACAGTAGCAAAATTACAGTTATGAAGCAGCAATGAAAAAATTTTATGGTTGGGGGTCACCACAACATGAGGAACTGTATTAAAGGGTCACGGCATTAGGAAGGTTGAGAACCACTGCCTTAGAGTATACCAGGATGTCTGCTCCACAGAGTAGTAACACTAGAGGGGACTGACTGGTTCATAGGTTTAGAAATCAGTGCACCAGAGATTCTAGATTCCCTCTATATGGAAATGTCACTCCATTTGGTGCTCTCAAAGTGTGCTGGTTGAGCTCAATAACAGCAGATAAACAACTTTTCTGAAGTTTATACTCTTAGAGGGTTGTCTTAGAACACCGAGACACTAATGAGATTGCCTGAGGTCAACACAGCCAAAATGTGTTAGAGACTGAAGGTGAAATAGATTATTCTGACTTTAAGGCTGGGATTCCTATCCACTACACTACCTCTTACATGTATATATCCATAACCTGACAGGAAAATAATTCAAAGGACAAATGAACTCAATAAAAGTATTTTAATAGTGCACCTTCCAGAGGGTTCCTATTACCTCTATAATCAACTACAAACACCTTGAACATTTAAAACCATTCACAATCTAGCTCAAATCTACCTAAGCAGCTTTATTACATGTTATTCCCCTTCATCATCTCTATAATCCAGCAAGACTGGCCTTTTTGTGATTCCTTTAGTGAATCTTTTTAGTGATTGGACAGTCTATCCCCTATGCTTGAAATGTACTTCTTCCTGTCTCCATTTCTTAGAACAGGGGTGGGGAAACTTTGGCCTTCTAGGTCCTTGGATACAGCCTTTTGAATGAGTCCAAGTTTTACAGAACAAATCCTTTTATTAAGGGGATTTATTCTGTGAAATTTGGATTCAGTCAAAGGGCTTCACTTGAGGACCTAGAGGGCCATGTGTGGCCTCAAGGCCACAGGCTCCCCATCCCTGTAGAATCTTTAGTTTCCTTCATACCTTCGCTCAAGTTGCAACTCCTATATAAGATTTTTCTTGGTAACCCCAGTATCTCTGACAAGAAATTTTCTTGTACTTGTTTTTATTATATTTTGCATAATAATTTATATGAATGTTGTCTCCCTTTATAGAAAAGAAGCCCCTGAGAGCAAAGATTGTTTTACTTTTGTCTTTGTATCCCCAAGGTCTAGCACAGTCACTTCATCTAACAAGCACTTAATAAACCTTTATTGATTAACTGCAGACAATAAGGCAGGGAGAAACATGAGGTCACCAAATTAGTAAAACTCAGAGAGGCCATAACACTATAAATAAGTTTTGTATTTTTTCTTCTACTATTACAATCTATGAAAGATAATAAACTACTTCCTGACCAAAAAGGGAACTGTGTGACTCCCCACATATCATGGAAAAGTAGGAAGAGACCCTACAACGAATTTCTAGATAATGAATCAAGCTACTTACCCACTTCCTAACAAGACCTCTTTTGTTATATATGCTAGACTTAAGGTGAAAGAGACTATATAATTTCATATATGGTCAATGTGTAAATTGATTTTGCATGACTTTATTATAAAAGTTCTTTATTTTTTCAATTTTTTGCCAAGGAAAAGTTTGGAGAAAAAGGACTCTAAAAATATTGCTGTACAAATAAAAAGAAAAGAAATGAGGGTCATGGAAATATTTAAAAGAAAATATAGGGGTGGAGCCAAGATGGCAGTGTAGAAGTAGGAAAATTCTGTGAGCTCCCCACACAACCACCTCAAATACCTATAAAATATGACTCTAAACAAATTTTAGAGCTACCTTACCCAAAAAGTGACTGAGAGAAACAAATCTCCTGCTGAAGGCAGCCTGGCAGGCCTACAGGAAGGGTCCACTGCAGAAGGCTAGGAGCAGAGCACAGTGCCCCATGAGCCACACAGTTTTAGCCTCAAGGTGGCCCTAACCAGCAGCAGCCAGAGCAGACCTCAGGAGAGTGAATCACCAGCAGTTGTGGGGGTTTCCAAACATATCAACCCACAAATGCCAAAGAGCAAGTAAAAGGTCAGTGTAGAACTTTGTTAAACTGGCGGGGGGCAGGGAGGAAAACACCAGAGAACAGTCGGGCTCCTGTTCCCAGGGTGAGAAGCAGCAGAGATGTGGCATCTGTGCAGCTGCCACCATGTGGCTGCTTCCAAGGCTCCTGGCTGGTGGGTTGTAGGGGGACCAAGCAACCATTTGGAGGGTACTCATTCTTGCTTTAACCTGCTTGGATCTGGATCATGGTCTTGGGTGGATGTCCTGGGTTATGTGGCCAGTGGGCCAGAGCTTGTGGGGGCTGTAGAGAAGGCACCCAACTAATAGCTCTGGCAGCTGCAAAAACCCCAGTGATTTGGGACAAAGCTCTCCTCTCTGAAAGCAGAGTTCTACTGTGGCAAAGAGTTTTAAAGTCAAGTAATTGACTGGCAACATGAGGAAGCAAAGTAAGCACAGGAATCAAACCTTAGATTCCTTTTTTGGGGACAAAAAGGATCAAAGCATGGAACAGGAGGAAGACAATGAAGTCAGAACTCCTGCATCAAAAGCTTCCAAGAAAAAAATAAACTGGTCACAGACCATGGAGGAGCTCAAAAAGCATTTTGAAAATCAAGTAAGAGAAGTAGAGGAAAAATTGGGATGAGAAATGAGAATAATGCAAGAAAATCATGAAAAGTGAGTCAGCAACCTAACTGAAGAAAACAACACCTTAAAAAATAGATTAACTCGAATGGCAAAAGGGGCCCAAAAAGCCAATGAACCTTAAAAAGCGAAATTTTCCAGATGGAAAATTCTCACTGAAGAGAATAATTCCTTCAGATTTAGATTAGAGCAAATGGAAGCTAATGACTTTATGAGAAATCAAAATACTATAAAACAGATCCAAACAAATGAAAAAATAGAAGGCAATGTGAAATATCTCATTGAAAACACCACTGACCTGGGAAATAGATGCAGGAGAGATAATTTAAACATTATTGGACTACCTGAAAGCCATGATCAAAAAAAGAACCTACAAATCATCCTTAAAGAAATTCTCAAGGAAAATTGTCCTGATATTTTAGAACCATGGGGCAAAATAGAACTTGAAAGAAATTCACCAATCACCTCTAGAAAAAGATCCCCAAAAGAAAACTCCTAGGAATGTTATAGCCAAGTTGAGGAGTTCCCAGATCAAAGAGAAAATATTACAAGCTGCCAAGAAGTAACAGTTTCAACACTGTGGAAACACAATCAGGATAACCCAGCATCTAGCAGCTTCTATATTGAGGGATCAAAGGGCCTGGAATATGACATTCTGGAGATCAAGGGAACTAGGATTAAAAGCAAGAATCACCC
>JAQQSW010004643.1:0-14392 GCA_028646575.1 Pseudocheirus occidentalis | reverse complement strand
AAGAGCCCCGCCTGCTGCGCTGCCTGTAGCAACAGATGTGCTTTCTGTCTTTTGGAGAGTTTTGGAGCTTGAAAATCTGTTTAGAGTCCCATTTTATGAGTTTTTTAGCGTGTTTGTGTGGGAGCTGTGGTGCTTTGCTGCTTCTATGCCGCCATCTTGGCTCCACCCACGAATTCATAATTTTTTTTAAAAAATATCAGTTTTAATTTCTAAGATGGAATATCAGTAGCTATAGGAAACTACATATACAAGAGATTAGAGGGATCCTCAATCATTTTTAAGAGTGCAAAGGGGTCCTGACACCAAAAAGCTTGAGAACTGCTGCCCTAGATAATGGGTAAGGGACTTCATACATCTACACTGATGACCCTACAAATCTTAGAGAATGATCTAAGGCATAGAGAGATTGAAGGTGTGGGAGGGCTATGTTTGAACCCTGACCCTGAATCTGGCAGTTTTATCACTAAATGCTTCCTGAAGGCACAGGAATCCTCTTAAAATTAGGAAGGTTGGAGTCAGATATAGAACCATGGAAAGACCACTGCATTGGAAATCACGACTTCAGCATGGAGGTCTCGGGTCTGTCTTTCTTGCTATGTGACCCTAAGTTCCATTTATCTGACCCTGAGGGTTTCTTAATGTGTAAAATGTTTCAGTGGTCTATAATTTCAGCTAGCTAGCATTTTTGTAGCACTTTGAGGCATTGAAAGGACTGTACCTTACAAAAATTATTGCATTGTGATCCACAAAACAACCCTGGGAAGATGTATTATTATCTATTTTATTTATTATTTATTTTATTTTTATTTATTATAATATTCTTATATTTATATAATATAAATATTGTTATTTATTTGCAATCTATTATATTATCTATCTATTATTATCTCCATTTTATGGATGAGTACACTAAGGCACAGAGAGGTAAAGGGACTTGTTCAGAATTCATCATCTAGTAAGTGTCTGAGGCTGGATTTGAACTCAAGTCTTTCTGACTCCAGGCCCAGCACTCTATGCCCTATGCCACCAAGCTTCCTCCATTTATTCAGATCATAACTCCTCTATTTCTTAAATTTATAGGAGGAAATTCAAGAGACATTGTGGTCAAGACATCCATGCTGCAGCCAGTCTGGCGATGAGCACTCTCAACCTTAGCTAAGTTGGTCCTTGGCCAATAGACATATAATACATCACCAGGCCAGTATATCTATAAAATAGAGACAGTAATTGCTTCTCCAATCTACTTGACAGGGTTATTGTGAGACCCAAATGAAACAATGTGTGCAAAGTGCCTTGTAGACTGTAAAATATTACATAAATGTCAACTACTATTTTCATTTTAAGATTCAGGAATATTCGTAGGCTAGAAAATCTATCCATTCATTCCTTCTCTTGCTAAACATGAGCATATGCAGAGCATTTTTATTGTTATGGGGAAAGCTAAGGAGACAAAGGACCTGGTTGCAACTTAGGAAGAAATTACCAGATAGGTTGGAAGAAAAAAATAAATGCACAGAGAAGCAAAGGAGAAAGATTCCAAAGCAACGTGATATCAAATGTGGTGCCTCGTCAGGAGATGCATTCTGGAATTTTAGCCCAGCTGCTTACTAGCCACGGGACAATGGGCAAGCCACTTGACCACTGCCAGCTTCTTCGTCTATAAGATAGGGGCAATAAGAACTCCTTGCCTTTTTGTGGCAAATGGGTGCACTAATGAAAGGGTTCCACAAAACATTCATTGCTATTTATAGGATTTTCCACATTGAACTTCTCTCCCTCCTTCAAGATACTCATTGGCAGACCCTTTCCCCTCTTGCCTACGAAAGAAAATAAATTTCCTTTCTGCATATTACATACAAGTATATATATATATGCATACATACATATATGTGTAGATATAATACATGCATACATACATACATACATACACACACAGCATGGTAGATAGAATGATAGAACTAGAAATACCTGTTTTCAAATCCTGCCTTAGATACTAACTAGCTGGAAAATGGGGGAAATAGTTACACCAACCTCACAGAATGGCTATGGGAGCCAGTGTGATGATGGGTGCAAAGCGTATGCAAATCTTAAGGTACTATAAAAATGTTAGGTAATGCTATATTGCTCTCATATTCTGTGTGTATGTGTGTGTGTGTGTGTGTGAAAACTGGACCTGTCATTTCATTCCCACAGGGTACCCCTGAAGGACTTTCTTATGTAGTTTTCCTACATTTAGTATGAATCAGAGGGAAGGTTTGAACTTAAGTTTCCCAGACACAAAGATGAGCTCACTTATCCGCTAGACCATACTGCCTCTCACGGCCATGGACCAGAAGTCATATGTATGCATGTGTGCATGTGCTGTTTGGACATGGATTGTTACTGATTCTCCCTAAAAATGATCCTTCCTGGATGTGAAAAGCATCTGTTTTCCTCAGCTTGTCAGCAGGGCTCTATTGTGTTGCTCCGGAATCCAGACACAGATCATAACATTAGAAGAGCTGGGTAGGAAGCACCTGTACCCCAGAGTCAGCCTAACACTCTATTCTAACCATCCAGGATAAGTGTACCACGCGCCCCCCCTTTCTGGAGAAACATGCTTACACTACGGGTTGGTCAGGCTAACCAACAAGGGAGTGCAGTACAATGCTGAACTTGGAGTGAAATGGACTTGAATTCAAATCCTACCTCATTCACTAGCTGTGAGATCCTGGGAAAATCACTTAACCTTCCTCAGCCTCAGTTTCTTCATCTGTAAAGTGGGGATAATAGCACTTAGCTCATAGGGTTGTGGTGAGAAGTAAATGATAGAACATATGTAAGGCACGACCTTAAATTATTCTATATAAATGTTAACAATGATGATGATGATGATGATGACAGTAATGATGACAAAATATCAATCAGACCTAACAGTTGACATTAAGATGACCAACATACTAGGGATAGTAGCCAATGCTAAAAAATATATGATTACAAAAGCAGTAGATTTGGGATTTCAACATTCAGTCCTACTATTTGAAAGATACCTGAGTTAAATTGGCATTAAATCAAATGAGTAAAAAAGAACTTCTGGAGCTGAACCAACTCCCAGCATGGAAAGTTATTTCATCAATGCAGATCAGCTCTTTGTTTGTACTTTCAGAGTTAGAGACATGACAATGTCTGAAGAGTATTGAGAGGTTAAGCGACTTGCCCAGAGTTATGCAGCTAATATGTGTCAGAGCCGGGACCTGAACCTGGGTTTTATGGACTCCGTGGCTGGCTTTCCATCTCTATGTCCTGCTGCCTTTCCAATTAAGTATAAAAAAGCAATTTGGATCTGTAGCTTGAGACCTGAATAATTCACTCATTTCTCTATGCATCTTTTTTCTAAATCAAAAATCAAACAAATAACCATTCTAATTTATTTTTGAGGTCAACAACAATACATGAGCAAGTATTTACTGAGTTGCCATATGGCACATACCACTCCACAAAGATCTTCCCAGCTTTGCTGTGTGCCTAATAAACATCATTGTAAAGTCTCCTATGAAGCTGATGAGTTTTTATGCCTAAATTTCTAGTTGCTTTCTTGAACCTCAAGTGATTTACAAGTTTCTGTAATGCTAGATATTGAATATTTATAAAAGTCCTAAGGAAAATGGTAACTACACTTGGGTACAATAAAACAAAAATAAACTGAAGGTGATTGGAAAACTCACGTAGAGTATTTATACACAAATAACAATGGAGAGAGCAATAAAAATGAATAGTTCTTTCTTGAAACACTCCATAACTTGAGTACTTTTGTAATGCAATAACAGAAATATATTACAGCAAATCAGTTTTAAATGAGTCAATAAACAACATCAGAAATTCTGACAGTGCATACAATAGAGGAAAGGGGAACCCACTGGCGTGGGGCAAGAAGAAATGATTAGTTACCCTTGTCAACCCTAACACCAAAAGAAAGACAAAGGAACAGCTGGTGTAGATCAGGCCAAGGACTGGACCCTAGTGTGTAATAAATGTTGTTAACTGACTGAAAAATGAAAGAATTCCTTATTTATCAATCAACATTGCCTCATAAGAGGAAGAGATATAAATGTGAAAGAGACATTTGGGGACTAAAAGTGTTTTTTAAAATAGTCATTTACTTTTAATCCTTCTGTATTAATTAAGCATGCAAAAATCAACCCAGAGGCATTTATTGACTTCTCTGTGCCGGGCACTATTCTAGGCACTGGGTATACAGAGACCAAAGCACAAAAATAACACATACACATATAAGTAAGTGCCAAATTTGTACAAATAAATATAATGTATTTCAGGGAAATACACATGCTAGATTTTTAGGTAGGAGGATCAGGAAAGGTGTCATGTAGAAGACAGCACTTCAGCCCAGCTTTGAAAGAAGCTAATAAATCCAAAAGGGGCAATAAAGCCCTCCTTGAGAAAGGTGGTCAGAAACCACAAGAAGGTAAGGGATCCTGGCACCGTTCTCCAATAGATAAATAGTCAAAGGATATGAACTAACAGTTCTCAAAAGAAGAATTAAAACTCTACAACCATATGAAAGAATGCTCCAAACTACTAACAAGAGAAGTATGAATCAAAGCAACCCTGAGATTTCACCTCACATTCTGAAAATTGACAAAAAATGACCCCCAAATGGCAAGGTTAACTTTGGAGAGGTTGTGGAACGATGGGCACACATACATTGTTGGTGGAGCTAAGAAATAATATAACCGTTTTAGAAAGCAATTAAGAACTACACAAATAAAGGAGCAAAAATGTCTATAGCCTCTAACCTAGAGGCTCCACTAATTCCAAGGAAGCCATGGAAAAGAAGAAATTTCCAGGAATTTATAGCAACATTTTTTTGATAGCAGATAATTGGAAATAAAATCAATACCTCTCAGTGGGGGAATGGCTAAACAAATTGTAGTACATGAATGTAAGGGAATATGACTATGCTGTAAGAAATGTGTGATGAATGCAGAGAAACCTGGAAAAATCTCTATGAACTGATACAGAGTGAAGAAGGCAAAACCAAGAAAACAATCTACACAGTAACTACAAAAATGGAAATGGGAAGATCAGTGCACCCAAAAATCCAAAGTGAGTATAATAGATTACAAAGAAAAAGGACTTGAATGAAGAGATATGAGAGGACACCCAGAGCCCACCCTTTCATGGAGGCAGGATGCCCAAGGCTATTACACATTGCACAGGTTTTAGGCCTTTTTCAATGTATTAACCAGTTATATTAATGTGTTTTCCTCTCTAAAAAAAAATACTAATTGTTATATGAGATGGATCTTCAGGAGGGAGAGGGGACATCATTATAGTGATATAAAAACCTGAAGGCACCAATAAAAACTTACTGCAAATAAAATAAATAACATTAGGAAAGAGTGAGGTAGAGATCTTGGCTCCTCAATGGGACTCTTCCCTAGAGCTCCTAGGGGTATTTTTAATGCAAACCATGTTATTGCACTGTCTTTAGAAAAAAAAAAGCATAGCCCATGGTATTGACAAGAAGACCTTGGAGAGGAAGGTAGACAGTGTATCTGCAAACAGATGAGCCCTGGTTGGTGGTGGGAAGGTCTAGCATTACTCCAAAGAGGCGTGGGGCCACCATTTCTTTTGTACCTTATATTCATATAGAGTTGTGCTGTTTTTAATACATTTTCATGCACATTACCTCACTTGATTTCCATAACATTCCTGTGAGTTAGAGAATGGAATATGATCCCCATTCTACAGAAGGGACAACTGAGACTCAAGATGTTGAGGGTTTCCTTCGAGGTCAAAGAGCTTGCCTGAGGTAGGACTGGTACTAGAATCTAGCCCCAACCCAGGTCTCTTTCCATGATACAACAAATACATGCTGCAGAAAACTAAAGACAAGTACCTGATTAGTTTTTCATTTCAAACATCTTTTCACACTGTATCTCATACTTCCCTGACTGCTTAAACAAAGGATCTTGAACAGAATTTAACCTTTTCTTTTTAGAATTTGGTTGTTAAATATTCATTATTATCACATATGATAGTAGAAAGAGCATTAAAGCAGGAAACCTAAGTTCAGATTCTGTTTCAGATACATTAGCTGTGTAACTTTACCTCTCAGGGTCTCAATTTCCTTATCTGTAAAATGGAAATATTTTTACTACCTACTCTCAAAGAGTTGTTAGGAGAGCAGGTTGTATACTTGGAAGAGCCATGCAAATCTAGGTTACTATTGGGATTGGGCTATTCTCCCCTTGGGAGCCATTGAAGTAACTTCACACAGGCATGGATGGGTGTAGGTGTGCTTAGGCAGCTCAGTGGAGACATTGGTGGGCTTAAAACCCAGAAGACATCGTTTAAATTCTGCCTCAGACACTACTTGGTTGTGTGATCACAGTCAAGCCATTTAACCTTTTTCTGCCTCAGATTCCTCAACTAGAAAATAAAAATAGTCATGAGTGGCATCTATCTACCTCAGGTGATACTAAGATAATATATGTAATACATTATTACAAAGCAAATATAGTATAATAAAGTAAAGCATGTACACTATAATTATGTGATATATGTATATATGGTGTGATAAGGTAAGATATGCAATATAATGATTATATTATATTCTATAATTTTATATAACATGGGTATGTATAATATAATAAGGTAACATGTGACATAATAAAGTAATATATTTTATATACTATTAATAAGGTAACATGTATATATTGTATAATAAGGTAATATGTATAAAGCAAACCTTAACACTCTATATTGACATGTCACAATTTCAATTATTCTATTTCCTCCCTCACTTCAGCTGTCAGAGCCTAGTTGTTAACAGGGTCAGCATGCTTACTTTTGTCATAACTGCTTTCTTTGAATTTTCTCTACCTGATTTTCAGTGCATGGGTTGGGAAGGTCACAGTCAATCCAGTTAAAATGCTTTTCAAAATAACAATAAAAACACACCAAACAAAGGCCTCCTTGGCCCTCCTGGGAGGAAAGAGCATGGGTCAGAGATGGGAGGAAAGAACATGGGTCAGAGATGGGAGGAAAGAGTGTGGGTTAGAGGTGGGAGTAAAGGGCATGGGTTAGAGATGGATGGAGCCTTAGTAGATGGCATTTATGACTTTCCTGTGAACCGCTGTGACTCTGGCTGCTCACTCTCTGGGAACCAACCGTTTATTCACTGGTTCTCCTTTATATCCCAGAAAGTGAGCTCACCCTATCAGTAACTTCCAGATAAGGGAGTTGTGATTGTTTTCACCAATTTTCTGATTTGATTTCATTTTCCAAACAAGCAGCTACTGGGGAAGGAATGTGCTGATAAGGCGACATGGATATTAGTTAGCTTGGTCATTCTATTTCTCATGAATTATTGAATTGGTTTTCTGGCCCAAAATCAGTAATGAGAATACCTCTCTAACCCCATCTCTGCTACCTGTCGAAAAACTGTAATCAGAGCCAATGTGTGCCCACAACACTCCAGCTCTGCAGCTAATTATGCCCTTCTTCCTGAGGCCCAGAATCACAGTCTGGCTGAGGTGGAGAGACCTGAGAGAGCAGAAGAAATAGAAAGACTGGAATTTCAGGAAATGAATGTGGCTGTCCCTAAACAAGGAGCAAGACAGCATCTAGGGAAGTGGGCACAAAGATGTCTCTGGACATCTTCTGGATACTCTCTCCTCTGTGGGAGGCTTTGTGGGGGTTTGTCTTTGACACTGGCCTCTCCTAGTTCTCCTCCTCTCTGTCTGATCTCTCCTCAGGCTCCTTTGTGGGAGTTTCAACCATATCCTACCCACTAACCATGGTGGGGGCTGGGTGTAGGTGGGAATTGGAGGGCACTGAGAAGGGAAAAGTCATTTATTAAGCACCTACTGCATCCCAGGCACCGAGCTAAATCCTTTACCAACATCATGTCATTTGATTCTCACAAGAGCCTTTGGGGGAAGGCACTGTCATTATCTTCATTTTCCAGATGAGAAAACCGAGGCTAACACAATCTTACCCAGGATTATCCAGATGGTAAGTATCTGAGGCTTGATTTGAATTCAGATCTTCCTGACTCCAGGTCCAGCACTCTGTCCCCTGAGCTCCTACCTGCCTAGGGGTGTCTCTCAAGGTTCTGTCCTTTTTTTCTCTGTCTCATTTAGTGTTGAGGTAGGACTCGCACCTCTGGCATGAGGACTTACCAAGCCCTTCTCAGGGATGCTCATTCACCTTTGGTGCCCGCCTGAGTTGCCCAACTCTCACCTCTGGCTCCAAGAAGCTGGAGCATGTGCAGTGGTCAGTCACACCCTGGTAACACCCATCTTGGCAAACAGGCTAAACCAGGTTGAGGGTAACCAGCAGCCTCAAACCTGTTAATGAGTTAGGGGAATGTCTACCCCAACCACATAAAGACTTCCCCCAGAGGTGTGGGCAGAAGAAAACAATCTGTTCAGATGGCTATGAAGGTGGCAGAAGCACCTAGAGCTTGGTCAGAAATCAAAGATGCCATGGTCTTCTACTGTTTCCCAGCCCCTCTCCAGCCATGCTGACTTGTGTCCTGCTGCTGAACTTCAAAGCCTCAGGAAGAGCGAGGCTGATGACTCTGTGCAACTTAATTCCAATTTCTACACAACACAAGGCATTACCCATGATGTCATTGGTCCTCTTCTGAAGTGAAGGATGAACAATAATAACATCTCATATGATGGTCAATAGCTCCTATGGGTTCAATTGTCATTTCTATATTTATGAACCCCACATCTATTATCCAGCCCTGTTCTCTCTCCAAAGCCTGTATCTTATCACCAGCTACTGGACAATTCAATGTGGATATCTCATGTGAGCTGTCTCCAAATACTTGAAAACTGGTCATGGGGAATTCTGCTTAGTCCCATGGAGACAAATAGAAGCAATAAATTGTAAGAAGTAAATTTCAGCTTGATATAAGGGGAAATTCCCTTATGTCATTTAGAGGAAAGAGGTGAGCAAGCATTTATTATAAATGCCTATTACATGCCAGGCAATGTGCCAACTTCTGGGATACAAATAAAAACAAAAGGACATTCCTTGTCCTCAACAAGTTTGCAATCTAATGGAAGACATCACTCAAAAGGAAGTTGGAAACCAGGGGGAGGAAGGCGGCCAACAAAGAGCCATGGTGCTACAGTGTGTTTTTAAAGTCCCAAAAGTCAGAAGCAAAGCATGGAGAGGAATGAAGGTTGACCAGCCCAGGTCCCTCCATAAAAAAGAAGCCCTAAGAGGAATTCACCAATGAGAGGAAAAGGCAGGCTAGACAGTGAGATATCCCAGGGCTAGAAGAGCATAAAGGTAGTCAAATGCTCCAGGATGAAAAGACCACAGGTACGGCTAGATGTTTTAGGAAGAGAAGACCATTGGAGTAGTCAGTCATTCCACATGCATAATTGGGTATTCTGACACAAGAAAACTCCAGGAAGTAGAACAAGAGTGGGGTGGAATAGGACAGAGGGAAATATACAGGTACTGGAGTAGGGAGATCCATCTTGCCCTACTGGAAAGTCAGAGGGGTGATGGGGGAGGATATAGGAGAAAGCTGATTGGGGGAAGGGGTATACAATGGGATTGCTGTTTTGGGGTAGTGGATTGGGGAAAGACAAGGAGAAAATTTGTAAATCAAAATCTCATGGAAATGAATGATGTAAACTAAAAATAAACAAAAGTTTAAAAAAAAGTCCAGGAGCTAAGGGAAGTTCCAGCATGAAACAGCAACAGAGACATGGTTTTGAAGTACAGAATCTCAGGAGCCAAGCCAGGAGAGGAAGAGAGTTCTCCAAAAGTGGAACTGACTGCCTCCTAGATAGTGGCTTTCCCATCACTGGGAGGTCATCAAGAAAAGGCTCATTGGTCATTTTTCAGGAATAGTATAGAAAACAGCAGAAGGCTTGGTCCCATAGACTAAGCAGCCACTAAAGTCCTTTGGAAATCTTAAATTCTGTGATTCCATAAAAGATAAAGATAGTCTATGCTTGAGTTACAGGATAGCTCTAGCCTTGCTGCTAACTAGCTGTGCACAACACAGGACCTAGTCTAGATAACCCTTAAAACCTCATCTTATGCTCAAATTGTATCCAGCTGAAATGTACGACTGTCTCATCTTAAAGTTGTCATTTACCCTAAAATGCCTCTTTGAAGGCACCAACATATTCCAAAATGGCAACCCGAAAGTGACATTAGTCCAAATTGGTGAGCTTCCAGGGATGGTTCTGTGCTCCCTCCCTGCTTTTCCAAGTAAAACCTCAGTAACAGCTACAATATAGGCTGGTAATGTTCGGTGTTTTGTTGATACTATCCTGCCCGGAAGCATCCAGGAGTGTCTCTGAACAGAAAAGCCAGACCATTAAAAAAATACCCAACAAAAAGGAAGCAGCAGGTAAAGCTACATGAAAGGTGCTAGTCCCCTTCACTATCTGAAAGAGCTAGAGTTTATATGAATAATTCAAAAACAGCTACAGACAAATGATCCTGGGTTTATATGGAAATAGCAAAACCTCCGGAGTCTGCCGCTCCTTTTATTATAGCCTGGTTCACATTGAGTACTGTTTTCTCTGGGGTTATTTCTTCTCTAAATGTGCAGTCAATAAGGCAAGCGCTCCCTCCGATTGCTCCTGGGTGACAGCCTAAAGAGGGATCATTTTTATCTTCTATTCATTTTCACCTTGTAAATTATTCATTTACATGGATTGGGCAATTGGGTGAAAATTAAAAATAAGCAAATTAGTCTTCATTTGTTTATGTTAATTATTCCACAGGCTCAGTAGTTTGTATTATGAGACATTCTAAGGACTGAAGCTCGAGGCTGAAGATCTGTGTTGGCTCTGCAGACATGAAAGAAATGAGCACAGCAAGACTGCCTTTCAAGAGGGCTTTAGAAACAGGGCGCTGGTGCCCAGATGGTTTAACTGCCATTATGGCTGACATTCAATGTCTTAATTATTGCATTACTCCAGGCATGTTTCAGTGGCATATTGAAAAAATGGAATGCTTTGGTGTTCCTAAAACACAGATCTGAATTTGTTACACAGAGTACACATGTACCCCCCCCCAAAAATCTCCCATAGCCCCTTGTTGCTGTTAGGATTAAATGCAAATCTCTCAGAGGGGCAGTGTTACAAGTGAATGGAGAACTTGGTCTTGAATCCAGGAGGACATGGGTTTAAGTCTTGTCTCTGACATTCATTGGCTATGGGACACTGGTAGTCTTAGTGCTCTAGGAAACCAAGACTGTACATTGCTAAGAAATTGATGATCTGCATTGGTAAAGGGAGTTTCCTTATCTGAGAGTTCTCTATATTAAAGAAATGGGCAGGTCAAGTCGCTAAGCTATGCCCTCTCCTTGCATCTAAAACTCTGTACTGTCTCTCCCCCAAGTACCTTTCCAGCATTTTCCATATAATTCTCTTCTACACATCCCCCATTCCAGGAAAATTGGCCTCCTACTTCTTCCATGCGGTAGATTCCATGTCCCCATATTCGGAATGCATGTCCTGCTCTCTGCCTCACGGAATTGTGGTTTCCCTCAAAGCACATTTCAAGTGCCACTTCCTACAAGAAGTCTTCTCGGATGCCCCCAATGATTAGTATTCTCTCCTGCTTAAAATTACCTTGCAGTACCTAATATATGGGCAGCTAGATGGCACTGCAGGGGATAGAGTGTTGGGCCTGGGCAGGAAGACTATCTTCCTGAGTTCAGATCTGGCCTCAGAGGCTTCATAGCTGTGTGACCCTGGGCAAGTCATTTCACCCTGTCTGTCTCTGTTTCCTCATCTGGGAAATGAACTGGAGAAGGAAACGGCAAATCAATCCAGTATCTTGGTCAGGAAAACCCCAAACAGGGTCATGAAGAGTCAGACACAACTGAAATGACAGAACAACTTGATATATATATTTCATTAATAATAATAATAATAATAATAATAATAATCAAAGCTAGTATTTATACAGTGTTTAAGGTTTTTGAAGGATTTTGCTAATATTTCATTTTATCCTTACAACAACCCTAGGAGATAGGGTCTATCATTATCTCCATTTAACAAATGGGGAAACTGAGTCAGGGAAAGGAGAAGGGTCACACATCCAGTGAATTTCTGGATCCAGATTTGAACTTAGGTCTTTCTGACACCAGGTCCAGTGCTCTATCCACTGTGCTATCAACACGCTATTTACTGACTTTCATTATGTGTAGTATCCCATTGACCCACCGTCACCCAGTGGAGCATAAGCCCTTTGAGATCAGAGATTGTTTTCACTTTTCTTTTTTTATCCCCGGTACCCAACACACTGTCTTGCACGTAGTAGGCAATTTATGAACACTTGTTGAATTAAATACTTTCATAGAAAGTCTGAAGTTTACATAACTATGCCATTATTCATTGAAATGGATATAGTCAGAAAACTATCACCTTTTTTCTATCCCATTCTGTACAAATTATTCAATAGATTCCATCTTGCTTAACATGTGTTAAGGGCTGGGATACCAAGGATGGGAACCATTAGTGCGGGAACTCTCTCCATCAATACAGATAGCAATCGGTCTTTTCCTTATAGTAGTAGGGTTGCCTCAGGTTTGGTGCAGTTAAATGGCTTGTTCAACCAGTATGGAAGGAGGATTGGAATCCATCTCCCTGCCTCTAATCCCAGAACGTTGCTGCCTCTTTTCCAACATGTATTAACAAAACCATAAAATCATGGCTGCAAGTTCAAAGCAGAGTCCTTTTGATCGCAGAGACAATTCCTTCCAAGCAGTTTGTACTGCCAGGAGGACATGCTAGAAGCCTGTCAGAGGAAATTAGGAATGATCATTTGAAAATATTTGTGTTAATGGATTGCTGGGTATATGTGAAGGAATGCGATGTTTAAAATTTCAGTCAAAACTAACAGAAATGTTCCAGCATATGTCTCCCCAACTCAGTCTATTCATAGTTTATTTATGAACTTTCCACTTAACTAAAATTATTTTATAATCCTTTTGTTATTTTATGCAGACAAATCTAATCTGCAAAGAAACAACTTGAACTAAAAACCAATCAAACATACAATCACTTCTCCTTCCTATTTTTTCTTTTAAAGTCTTTCCTTGATGCCTGCTTCTTTGTCCATGACTAGAACTACCCAACAAACATCTCTGCCTCTAAACTCCATTTCAATAAACAAGTAAAGTCAAGCAAACAAACCAACAAATTGGCCGTGTCTGAAAATCATCTCTGCTGTAGGTAGAATTGAATTCTACATATTTAAAAGAAATAACTTGTTTATATATAAGTTCTTCTATAAGCACTTACAAACTATGTGAAGGACTTATAAATGCTTTTTGACTTGATTTTGCAAACCTTAACACATTACATAAATGTTGGATACTGTTACTGTTATTACCATTATTCCTCATTTCTTACAGTGTAATAAAATCCTATTACCATCATATAATACAATTCCACAGCCAACAGGCCCCCAGACACTCTAGCTCCTTGCTATGACTAAAAGTGCTACTAAGCTTATTTGCGTGTATATGGGACTTGCCTCTCTTGGACTCTCTTGAGATACGTGCCCAGCAGTAGAACGGTTCCCCAAATGAAGCTTCCACTTTTGCTCATAAAATAGGACTTGAATTTAATATAATTTTAAAAGGCACCATCAACCTTATTCTCTTGCTCATTTCAGCCAACAGAGTCAGTGAATTAACAGGAATATTTATCAGGTTAAACCATGGAAACTTTTGGAAGAAACACATTAGAAATAAAGAGCCAGTGGCACGGGGATAGAGTATTAGACCTGGAGTCAGAAAGACCCGAGTTCAAATCTTCTCTCAGACAGTTATGAGCTGTATGACTTAGACAAGTTGCTTAATCTTTCTTAGCCTCAAGTTTCCTCATCTGTAAAATGGATATAACAACCATCACAGGTTTGTTGTGAGGACACATGAGATAGCAAATGGAAATTGCTTTACAAACCTTAAATCACTATATAAATGCTTTTGCTGTTCAATCATTTCACTTGTGTACAACTCTCCATGAGGGACTTTCTTGGCAAAGACACTGGAGGGGTTTGCCATTTCCTTCTCCAGCTCATTTTACAGGTGAGGAAACTGAGGCAATCAGGGTGAAGAGACTGGCCCATAGTAACGCAGGCCCAGCACTCTATCTACTACAGCGCCACCTAGCTGACACGTATAAATGCTAACTATCATTATTAAAAAAGAATGTTGGATATGGGAGGGATTGGCTAGTCTCCAAATGGGTAAAGAGGAGAAAATAACCGCTCTTGAGAGGCCAAAGGACACATTTTGGTTAGAGAAGCCTGGGTGTGACAGTCTGGAGAAGCCTATGGAATCTTCCTGGACCATGTCTGTAAATGCCTAACATAAAATACACAGGAT
>JAQQSW010004642.1:0-14392 GCA_028646575.1 Pseudocheirus occidentalis | reverse complement strand
CAAAGTCTTTTTTCAGTTGATATATAGCTTCTAGGCATTTTTCCAGTGTCTTGGAAGCATTTGGTGAGGGAGTTTTGACTGAGTTGTCTTCCTCTTGCTCCATGCTTAGGTCTTTTTTGTCTACAAAAAAGGATTCTAGAGTTTTATTGGTATTCTTACTTTGCCTCCTTTTTCTCATGTTGGCCAGTCTATTAATTGCTTGGTTTTTTTTTTAGCTCTGTGGAACTCTGATTCCTGGAGGGGAAAAGCTCTGTCCCAAATCGCTGGGGCCTTCACAGCTGCCGGAGCTATTATTGGGATGCTGCAGCACCCCCCAGCTTTGGCTCACTGATCACTGTTTTTGCTGCTGTTTTGGGGGGTTCACTTCTTCAGGGCCATCTTCTGGTCATCTAGGCTTTTATTTATCGTGGTGTACTGACTGGAAAGCCTCTCCCTGACAAAGACAGACTGATAGCTCTTTTAATAGTAAAGCTGCCATGACCCATCACATCCATTCAAAGAGAATGTACTCAGCTAGTGTGTCCTAGGCTAGGATTAAACCTTTTCCTTTGATTGCCTGTATCTGGTGCTGATTCACAGTCTGTCAGAGTTAGAAAATTCCATGTAACTCCTGTTAATTGCCTAAGTGAATCCTGTCACCCCCTCACCTTCCCCCCAACCCATTTCAGAGATTTTTCAAAAGCAATGGCAGCAACAACAAAGCTCCATGTAGGCTGGTGCAATGAAGCCTAGTTTCTTCCCAATATCCTCATTTATTAGCATGAAATTGAAGTTTATAATAATAATAATAATGACTATCGTTTACACAGTACTTTAAGGTTTACAAAGCACTTTGTAACTATCAACTAATTTAATCCCCATAGCAGCCTTGGGAGGTAGGTGCTATTATTGGCCCCATTTTACAGATAAGGAAACTAAGGCAGAGAGAGATTAAGTGACTTGGTTAGGATCACATAGCTGATAAGAGTCTGAGGCTGGATTTGAACTCAGGACTTCTTGACTCCATATCCAGGATTCTAGTCGCTATGCCACCTAGATGCTCTTTGAGAAAAAAAAAAAGTTAAGCAAAGAGGGGCAAGCATTTAAAACAGTGCCTGCATGTAGTAGGTATTTAATAAATACTTATTGAATTTTTGAATTCAAACCATTGTCCTTAGCCCTCCTAGCTCATATTCCTGACTTCATTGGGTAGATATATTTGCCAGTCATAATAATAGAAGAAAACTCTAGATTTTGTACTGTATTCTAGGCAGGTAGGTGGCACTGAATCCAGAGTCAGAAAGGCTTGAGTTCAAGTTCCTTTTTAGACATTTATTCACTATATGATCCTGGACAAGAGGCCAGGCTTGACCTCTTTCTGCCTCAGTTTCCTCACCTGTAAAATGTAGATAGTAATACTTCCCTACCTCATACGAACACTTATTCCCAGGATTGTTGTGTGTATAAAATGAGACAATATTTTAAAAGTGCTTTGCAAACTTTCAAATACTATATAAATGTTAGCAATTATTATTAGGATTGTTAACACAGAAAGGCTTGCTGTCTCTATCCACATTTAGGAGAATGGTCAGGTCAGTATGTCTCAGTGGCTCCATCTAGAGCTACCCCTTTCTGCAAACAGCAGCAGTCAGAATCAGAGTCAAAAGAAGGGGATTTTACTTCAGGACCTGTCACTAAGTAGAAATATAATCTTGGTTGAGGTTGTTTCTCTGGGCCAAATTTCCTTAACAACCTAAAGAGAATTGGACCTTTCCAACCTTAATATCTCTGATCTATGATGTAACAGAAGAAAGGGAAAAGAACACAAGCTTGGTTGAAGTGCAGGGTGGGGTAGATTGGGTCCCTAGGCTATGGTGTGATCCTGGTCTAGAACCTACCTTTGGCCACCCCTGCAAACACAGAAGTGGTCTCCTTCATCTTCGCCTTCCAGAATAGTTTAATATTGATCTATATGTAGCCAAACAGCCAACTCCAGGGAGCATCAGAGATAAATTTGGCAATTATTCAGTCCAGCCATTTAAAAATACCTTTGACGATAACCTGAGCAAAGCCCCCAGAGGTTACTTTTGTGTAATTCTCTTCCCAAGTCTGGGGGCCTCCCGAAGGTCATTGAAGAAAGCAATATTAGTCTTCCTGGCACATTAAGATATGTGATGCCTCAAAGTCATATGTTGCACGTCAGTTTTTTTCCCTCAACAAGAAGCTCTTATATCTTTGGATAATGTCCAATTGGGGAGGGGTGGGGGGACGAGGAGGTGGATAATGAATCTAAAAGGTTGGAGAACCTTTGACTTCCAACATATTATTCAGGAAATCTATCCTTTACTGCATTTTCTCAACATCACATTTTCTTTTTTTTCCTGCCTCTTGACTGGACTTCCAAGTGAAGTCACTTTTCTTGATTCATATGTCTTACTTTGTTGTTGGGTGGGTCAGCTCTGCAGTAGCTTAGTTAGTGATACTAAGATGAATAGCCGGCTCCCAGCACTTCTACTGCAACCCCCGCGGAGAGAAGAGCGTAACAGACTCATAATTCACTTAGAGTTGAAATGTATTATGTGTTGGGTGCTTTCCATGTTTCTAAATACTTACTTTAGTACTTACAGGATTTGTGATGTCCCTGTGTGGATTATAGCCCCTTTATAACTTACTTATTAGACAGTTTCGGAGAATTGCTGTGGTTGAAAAATGAATCTTCCTGTGGCTAGCCTGTTGATGAGTCTCTCTGAACTTAACTAGGCCAGTCTTTGGGCAATAGATGGGTAGGCCAGAACTTGGCCCATTTAGAACCTACCAGAGATTAAAGAGTGGACAGAGTGCTGTGCTTGGAGTTAGTGAGATTAGATTTACCTCTTGGTTCTGTAGGACTGTATAGGCAAATCCCTTAAGTTATCTGGAAAATGTCTCTTTCCTTATCTGTAGAACTGTTTTTCATTCATTTATCAATGAAAAATCTTTGCTTTAAGACTTCTAGGGAGAGGAAGCCCAATACATTCCAAGGCAGCCTACTCTATTTTCTGTTGTTGTTGGTTAGTCATTTCTGATTCTTTGTGGCCCTATTTGGAGTTTTCTTGGCAAAGATACTGGAGTGTTTTGCTGTTTCCTTCTCCAGCTCATTTTACATGTGACGAAACTGAGGCAAAAAGGGTTAAGTGACTTGCCCAGGGTCACAGAACAAGTAAGTGTCTGAGGCCAGATTTGAACTCAGGGAGATGAGTTTTCTTGACTCCAGGCCCAGTGCTCTACACTCCTCATGTAGAAAAGAGTCTAGTTCTGCTTAGCTTGGCCTGGGAAGCAGAGGTGAGCTGGAGCCAGCTCAGACTCCTTGTTAAATTTTCAGTGTGAGCCTTTACACTTCAGAAATTGGCAAATGCTACAAATCATGGCTTGCTTTGTCATTTTGATCATCTAGACTTGAGAAAGTAATGGGGAAAGTGTTAATAATGTAGGTTAAATTTAAAAGTATGGTGTATATACATCCCCTCCACCCAAACAGTTGGTAGACATTTATCAGCACATCCCTGGATGAAAGTCACAGTCAGCCTGATTTAATAATGTTAATATAAGGAAATAGGGACAGCTAGGTGGTGTAGTGGATAAAGTGTCCAAAGGCTTGGAGTCAGGAAGACTCTTCTTCCTGAGTTCAAATCTGGCCTCAGATAGTCATTAACCGTGTGGCCCTGGGCAAGTCTCTTACCCCTGTTTGCCTCAGTTTCCTCATTTGTAAAATGAGCTGGAAAAGGAAATGACAAACCACTCCAACATCTTTGCTAAGATAACCCTTAATGAGGTCACGAAGAGTCAGACACAACTAAACAACAAAATTAAGAGCAAAACTAGGAGCCAGAGGTAGCATTTAAGTCAATAAGGATTTCTCTTAAGCACTTATTTTGTGGCAGACTGTGTGTTAAAGCCTGGATATACAAAGAAAGGCAATAAAACAAAATCAACCAGACCCTTTTCTCAAGGATAAAGACAAGAAGAGTCACAATTAAAAATGACTGAACAACAGCAATGAAACAGCTTCTAATGAAAATGAACAAAAGCTGCATTGAGAGTATGAGTACTCTGTTACCACAGGTCTTTGGGCAGACAGGTTAAGATTTTTGTACCCTATATCTTCATTCAAGTATCAGCTATTTTAGATGGCTTCTGAGGTCCCTTCCAATTCTGTGATCAGTATGGCAAAGTGGAAAAAGTGTGGGATTTTGGAGAACCTGAGTTAGAATCCTGGCTCAGTCACTATATCTGTCTTCCTAAGATGCTCTGGCCTGGAAAAATGACCCAGCAACTTTTTCTTGGCTTTACCGCTTAGAATTTGGTCTGGCAAGCTTTATACGTTGTTGTGAAGGAGACTGTAGAGAAGCAAAGGTAAAAGTGTTGCCTTCCACTCTACCATCTTGAGCATGCTCTCCCCTTACCATTCTACTTTTACATAGTCTAATTATTAAGAAATTTGAATTTATCTCTTTTCACCTTCTACTTATTGTTCCTATTTTTACCCTCTAAAGCAGTGGTTCTCAACCTTCCTAATGCCATGACCCTTTAATACTCATATGTGGGCAGACTTGCCTGGAGACAGATAAGAGGAACAGTGTCTCCATTTCTAAGCCCATAGGAAATATGTGTTTTCAGATGGTCTTAGGCGACTCCTGTGACCCTGTGAAAGTGTTGTTTGGTCGCAACCCACAGGTTGAGAATCCATGCTCTAAGGTCAATAAGATCAATTGTAATCTCTCGTCTAAATAGCACCCTTTAGCATACTTGAAGACAATTGTCATACCTCCTTTAAGTCTTGTTCTTCAAATCAAGTACCTCCAGTTCCTTCAACCAATTCTTGTATGCCATGGAATTGCTTTCATCATCCTAGTTATGTTCATGTCAAGTTGGTAAACAATTATCAAGTGCCAGGCACTGTTGTAAGCCCTTGGGATCAAAATAACAAAAAGAAATGTACAAAACATACAAAAGAGACACAAAAAGATTGTCCCTGCCTTCAAGAAGCTTCCTTCTAATAGGGGAATATAATACATAAAAGGGACCTGAAAAGTAGGGCTGGACATAGTGAGTGCTAAATAATGTCATAGTCCAGAAAATAAAGGCTGTTTGGTCTAGGTCCTTTCTCAAAATGGAGATTCTCAGAACCTACCAAATTGGAGGAGAGACCATCTGACTCTGAGATAGTTCTTTGAATACTTTCAAGCTTATCAATGTCCCTCCTAAACTGTGGCAGCCAGAATGACTCAAAATACTCTAGCTATGGTCTGTTGAGAGCAGAATGTATAGTCTTTGAATATGTCTCTAAAGGCAGTCTAAGATCATGTTAACTTTTATCACATTGTTGACTCGTATTGAGCTCATAGTAAACTAAAACCACCAGTTTTTAGAAATTCTTTTGTTTATTTTTTAATTTATGGAATAAAGCAAGCAATTAATTTATGGAATAAAAGCAAGCAATATAATAAATCATTATAAAAAGATGATTGCACATGACACTGAAAATATATTACGTGCAACTTGCATACAACAGCGTGTGTGTATGTATACTAAAATTATCATGTCAATTTCTTTTTTTCTTCTTTCTTTTTCTTTCCTATCCCTTCCCCCCCCCCCCCACTCAAGCCTTATACATGGCAACCATTAGATACAAACAGGTATATATAGGTAAAATTATTCCATATTTATCAGGTCTTTCTCTGTCTATAGATAGTGTCTTTCTTCATATGTCCTTTACAATTAATTTGAGTATTTATAATAGTGAAAATGACTTAGTTGCTCCAAGTCATTCTTAAAACAATACTGCTGCTACTGTATATGATATTCTCTTGGTTCTGCTCATTTCAGTCTTCATTATTTCATGCAAGTCTTTCCATGTTTTTCTGTTTCGTCAAACTCATCATTTCTTATAGCACAGCAGTGTTGCGTTATAATCATACACCACAACTTGTTCAACTATTTCCCAATTGATGGAATAAACTGCTCTCTCGCCATGCCTCCCCCAGCTTGTAGTTGTAAGTGAGTCCATCACCAAGGAAAGGTGGAGAAGGACTGGAGGAGTGTGGTATTTGTTTAGTAGGTGTCTTTATATCTGGTATCTGGTGAGAGAAGAGGAGGCAGGACTTGTTCTGGGTGAAATTTCAGTTTGTTTTGGATTTAACAGGGTACCCTCTCCTCAGGCTCTTTCCTATCATTTGATACCTTGATACCTTTCAAGTGTTTGTCCTCCTGCTATTTGGAGTCCCATATTGTGGCATTCGACTCATCTTTGTTCTTTCCCCAGCGTCCTATGATACAGCATTTGTTCTTGATAGCTAACAATAGCTAGCATTTATATAGGACTTCAAGGTTTGAAAAGCACATTGCAACAAATTGATACTAAATGAGAAGAGCAGAATCGGGGAAAATTTGTACACAGTCACAGATACATCATATGTGTGATGACCAACCTTGATAAACTGGACTCTTCTCAGTAATACACAGTTAAAAGACAACTCTACAAGTCTCAGGATGGAAGGAGATATCTACATTCAGAGAAAGATCTAGAAAGACCAGAGTTTAAATGGAGACTGAAGCAATGCATGCTTGTTCTTTCCCATGCTTGGTTCTTTCTTTTTTTTCCCCATTGTTCACTCCACTGGTTACAACCCTTCTATACAACCTGACTATTGTACAATGTGAAAGTATTTGCAGATCCTATACTTGACTGCACGCTGCCATGGGGGGGGGGGAGGGAGGAGAGAAAATTTGAAACTGAAGTGATTGTGGAACTGAATCTTGTAAAATAAAAGTAAATAAACAAGTCAACTAAAAAAAGAAGAAAAAAGAAAAGCACGTTGCAAATGTTAATTCATTTTATCTTCACAACTGTGGGAGGCAGATGCCGTTATTGCACTTGTTTTACAGATGAGGAAACTGAGACATGCAGAGATTAAGTGACTTGTCCAGAATCTTACAACTAGTGTCCGAGGCTGTCTTTGAAGTCAGGGCTTCCCAACTCTAAGTCCAGCCTTGTCTACACTGTGCCACTTAAAATAAAAATTCTTATTCTGTCAGCACTATTGGTCTCAGGTATCAGGAGGAAAGCGAACTACTCTAACTAATTTGCACTAAGGTATGAATGATTGATAGCCCCACTTTATACTTCCATGGGTGTTTTAATTTTGAAAGAAGACTTGTGAATCTAAATAAAGAACCACTTTACATTTGTAGGGCAATATTGCAGTGATTTCTGGCAATAGTTGTCCTCCATTTCCCGTTAGGTGACATCCCTTTTCTCTTCTATGAAGCAGGAAATGGAAAAAGGTGAGAGGAAAAAAAAAGCTATGTTGAGATCCAGTTCTCTCTAGATTGTTTGTTGTTGTTTGTTGTTGTTTTGCTTTTTGGAGGGGGGAGAGCAGGGCTTTTGGGGTTTAGTGACTTGCCCAAGGTCACATGGCTAGTAAATAGATTGTTGTTGTTATTTGCTATTCATCCTACGTTCTTGTAGAGGACCAGTGACACCAGTGTTTTGATTTACAATTGACTTGGATTTGTGAGGCACCCACATGGAAAGGTATGACTCCCCATGTAGACAGAGGGAAAGGAGGAGGAGGAGGAAAAAGAAAAGGAGAAGGAGGAAGAAGTAGAGGAAGCAACCTCTTTTCTCCTTCTTGTACCCTTCCCAGGCATTTCCTAATTGGAGCCTGAGGGCTAGGCTGATCTTTTCTCATCAGCAAAGGGGGAAAGGATATATCTCAGCAACTTCTTTCCCGACTCAGATCTTTTTCTTCTCTCCCTCCTTCCCCCTTTAGTTAGAAATGTAATAGCAATAACTAAATATTCCCCTCTCTAAACAATGAGCTCATTTCCCCACCAATAAACACACACACAGTGAAACTGATATAGGAATGTATGGGTAATGCACACATGCAGAACACACACGGCATTGACAGCAACATGAACAGTACATTTAAAGATCACATGTGCCCAGAACACATGCATGGAGAGGCAGCTCAAGCCTCTGATTCTGTGAAGTTGCTGATATCTTCTGCTTAGGTCTCTGTGCTTCTCTTTGCTGTACCTAAGCCCTAGAAGTCAGTATTCTCTGCTGCTCCCGGAAGGTCTTGCATCTCAGCTGCTTCCTGGTTGATGAGACATCTCTGGTCTAACTGGTCTTTTCAACAGCTGTTTCAGCCACCTTCACCATCCATTGGAGAGTGCTGTGGGTGACAAGGCTTTCCCTTTTAGGGAGGAAGGTGATATCTCTTTCAATCTAATGAAGATAGAGCTAGAATTCTTTTAGCCTGGTCTTTCAGTTTCTTACTATCCCTTGACTATCACCTTCAGCTGAGATGTTGTCTTGAGAGCTACTTGAAATTCAGTTCTCCATCTGCTGGAGGTGCCGTGATTAGAGGAGCTTCTGTCTTGCAGGGAAGGCCATAGATCTATCTCTTCAGCCAGCCTTTATGGTCAACAGCTATGAAGCCTTCTTCCATTCCACTCAACCAATGGCTAAGAAACTTTTCCCTCCATTAGGGTTGTCAAAAAATAGGGAACTATGTTGATATCAGATCTGTCCTTTAAATTTGTTTTAGACCTCTTCTTTCTTCTGAACTTCTGGTTTTCTCCCCAAAGTCTCTGAATTGAAGAATCATCTGGATTATCAGAATTCCATTTTGGTTTTTAGGTTTTGTCACGACCCCTGGTTGAGGTAAATATCATTAAGGCTCAATTTTCTCAAACAGAAAAGGAGCTGAATGATCCAGGTAAGGAAACTTTTAAACTCCCTTCTATCAATCTTCTTTTTTATGCAAAGAGCTACCAGCCAGCTAAGTCTGAAAGTCAGTTAATCTTTGTCCCATTTCCTAATGGTAACAATCAATCAATATTTATTAATCACCAATTATGTGCCAGAAACATAAACAACACTTTATAACTTGGTCTCTTCCAGATCTCTTTATATTTATATTCCGAATACCTTGTATAGTACCAAGAACATACCAGGCATTAATAAATATTTGTTTGATTGGATTGATTGTCAATGCATTATAGTTATTTTATATGGCCAAACTAAGTTTTTAAGAGTTTTTTTCTTCAGGATTAGTTCTCCAATATCTAGAAATAGTAACTTAAATTTACATAAAATTATATGGTTTGCAATATACAGGGTGTCCCTAAAGTCTGAACACATAGGAATTCTCACTAACTATGCATATTTTCAAGAAATGAAATAACCTTTTATTTAATTAGCATAAATTTTAGCCATTATTTTCCATATTAATGAGATTAATTTAATTTAATTAATTAATGAGATTTCTTATGTCTTCCTATGAAATCTCATTTATGCTAATTAAATTAAATTTATGCTTCTTTCATCACAACAACCTCATAAGACAGGTATTGCAAGGAATATTTTTATCTTTATTTTATAAATGAGCAGACTGATGCTTAGAGAGGAGTGTGACCTAAGGTCAAACAATTGGCGGGTGTCAGCAGTTGGATTCAAACACAGGATTTTCCTGATTCCAAGTCAGAACATTAGTCCACCATACCAGCATCTCCCTCTTTTTTTTTCCCTAAATAAACAATCCACATATGAATGAGTGAATGAAACAACAACAACTCCCCCCAAAAAACATTTATTGAGTGCTTCCTATACATAATGCACTGTGCTAAGTGCTAGAGATACAACTAAAAAAGTGAGACAGTCCCTGCTCTCAAGGAGCAAAATAGAAATAGGGAGTGGCGGCTGCAGGACAGATGAAAAGGCCCAGGGTTCTTTAGAGTACCTTGGCAAGGCAGAAGGTAATTCTTCTATTTCCATGTCCTTTCAGTGATAAAACTGACTCCAATTCTGATGCTAAGTCATTTGACAATTCCAAGGACTTAGATGACAAGAATTTTCTTTTCTGGATCTCTTCGGTAGCTGTGGTTCTCAAGGAGGCAGGAATTGAAGGAGCTGTAGTTGTGTTTGTCAAGTCTCCAAGAGGGTCATTTTCCTACACAAAACTTTAGGGAATGAGCTGGAAGCAGAGCTGGTGGTCTGGAGAGTGTTGATATAAATCCTCATCACATTCTGACAACCTTCACTTGTGCTTCTTAAAAAAATTAGTATACATCCAACTCCCTAACAATTCTATGATCCCAAATGTCCCCTTCCAATTAACTAGGACTAGCACTTACTAAAAATGATTAGGTTTGTACTTATTAAAAAACAAGCATAATGCATAATAATAATATAGCATATAATAATATAATAACTCTAACAATTTTATGATCCCAATTATCCTCTTCCCATTGACTAGACCAAAGTTCCATGTACTTCTCTCAATGCCTGTGAGTGTCTTTGGGCATCTGTTACATCCTCCTTGGCTCCCTGTTTCCACACCCAGAAAAACCAACTCCTCCGTTTTTAATGCAGAAAGGTTTAAGGAGTGTGAGTCTGCAGCCAGGAGGATAAAGTGTGATTATTGCACTATGGGAAAGAAGTGGTGGGAGATGATCTTTTTTTATTTCTAGCACATGAAAGATTTGGGGGAGAGGAAAGTCACATGAGGTTGGAGAGGTTGTGGAATCGTTGAGCAGGAGAATCTGTCCTCTGGTAGAGTAGTTTTGGCTGAGGCTAAAAGCTAGGGAAGCCAGGTAGCACAATGGATTGAGTGCTGGGTCTAGAGGCAGGAAGACTCCTCTTGCTGACTCCAAGTCCAGCCTTAGACATTAGCTATGTGACCCTCAGTAAGTCCCTTAACCTATTTGCCTCAGTTTCCTCATCTGTAAAATGAGCTGGAGAAGGAAATAGCAAACCACTCCAGAATCTTTGCCAAGAAAACCCTAAACAAGGTCAGGAAGAGTCAGACACGACTGAAATGACCGAACAACAACAAAAAGTTCATTGTAGTTGTTTACACACACACACACACATACAAGCTTAATTCCTAGCATCTCTTTAGAATAAAGGCATCTGATAACTTCTGCCCAGTTAACCCTAGCTCTGAAATGTATTCAAAGGCAGGGTGATCAAAAACAAACTCAGTCCTCCTCCTCCCCACTAAACTGCAAAACAAAACAAAAAGACCATAGAACAAACATGGTAAGGAACATCTGTGTTCCATGATGAAATACTGGCTAACTGAATCAAACAGCTAATTGTTAACCCTAACTTGGGCAGAAGAGAGAAGAGAGAGGACCAATAATCCTATTCTTTTCTGCTCCTTTAAAAAGTTTTATTGAGCCCTTTTGTTATACTACAAAGTTCCTGCTACCTAAATGCTCACTTCAACCCCTCCATGTCCACAACCTTCCCTTATTACAAAGAACAGTTAAGCAAGATGAACCATCACAGTCATAGTCTCTGACACTGTAGTTCCCCATCTTTCTACTGAGAGAAGAGAAATGTTTTGTCATCTGTTCTCTGAAATCACCATTTATTGGTCATTGCTTTTAATCTGAAGTCTTTTAATTTTATTTTTATTTATACTGTTACAACATTCATGTATGTTCTCCTGGTTTTGCTGTCTTTAATAATCTTAAACTCTTATATCTGTCCATATTTTTCTGAATTCCTCATATTTATTGTTTTATATGGCACAGCAACCTTCTCTCACATTTACATACCTCAGTTTATTCCATCATTTCCCAAATGATGCATACCCATTCTCTGACATCCCTTCATCTCTCTCCCCCATTTTTTGACAGCATAATTTCTTTTGGTCCTTTACGCCAATCACATCATATTCGCTCATTTTTTCTTTTGAAATAAATTACTTCAGTTCATAAGTATATTTCTCCCACCATCTTTCTCCCCACATTGAGGAGAAAAAAAGGAAACCAAGACAATTTTTATAACAAATATGCATAGGTAAGCAAAACAAATCCCCACATTGACAACCTACAAAAAGTGAATGTATCATTTTGCATCCTGAGTCATCACCCCTCTGTCAGGAGGTGAATGGCATTCTTCATCATTGGTCCTCTGGAATCATGATTGGTCATTAAATTGATTAGAATTCTTAAGTCTTTTAAAGTTGTTTATTTTGCCAATGTTCTTATTATATAAATCATCCTCCAGTTTCTGCAGTGATTCCTATAAATCTTCCCAGATTTCTCTGAAACCCACCTATTTCCTTATTTCTTACAACACAATAGAATTTCATTACATGTGACATAATTTGTTCGGTCATTCCCCAGTTGATGGGTACCTCTTTAGTTTCTAGTTCTTTGCCATTGTAATTGTAATGGTAATTTGAAGATCTTCCCTGACACCTAATAAGCCTAAGGGAATTTGAAGACCTTCCTTGCTTTGAAAATATACTCTGCCCCCTAATAGGCCCAATGTAGTCTCATGGAGCCTGTGGTAGGAGGAGTTTGCTGAAGGGTGAAGCAGAACCCACAAGAAGGTGGGAGTCAGAGCCAGCTAGATGGTTGGGAGGAGAGCACATTTCCAAGGAAGACAGACAGGCTTGTGAGTAAAAGTTGGTGCTTGCCACCTGTTGAGACAACTCGGCTTGTGTTGGTTTATGGGAAGACTGAAGGGTGCTGTGCCTCTCTGTTATGTTGTGGTGCATTAACTTCTATGTTGATATGATGGATTTGGTTTCCTGGTGTTGGGATTTGGTTTTCTGGTGTCTGAATAAATGTTTTGCTTCTGTCTTATATCTGGAGAATCTGTTATAGTTTGCAATTGAGCACCATGTATGTATATTTATAGTAATCATGGGCATTGTGAATATTACATTGGTGCTACAGCCATCACAAAAAGAACTGCAGTAAATATTTTTGTACATTTTGTACATTTGTACAATCTTTTTCTGATTTCTTTAGTCTCCTTGGAGTATAGGTCTAATACTGTTATCTCTGGGTTGAAGGGAAAGCAATTTGGGTATTGCTCATTCTTCTATTGACATGTTGCATATGCCATACATATCCATGATTTCCATGGTCTCCTGCTCTGTTCTGGAGGCTGGGAGTGCAGAATGAATCCAGAAGTAGATAGATGAATGGGAATGGAGGTTATTGGTGAAAGAAGATAACTTAAATGAATGAAACAGACCTGAAAAATAAAAGAAACATTTCCTACTCTTCTCTATCAGAAGCCATACACACATGTGCAAATGTACATATATATGCATTGTCCCTAAAATGGCAATTCTGCTCTGTGGCCCACACTTTCTACTTTCATCATCCTTCTCTGTGATTCAAAGATGGAGAAAGTTTCAGTGATTTTTTTTTAGAGATATAAGCCAATAGGAACTACCTTTCCTTCATTTTGGGAGAGAAAGGGCTCCACTGAAAAGGAAGAAAAAGTAGAAAAAAGTCAAGGCTGGAGATACCAAAAGTGAACAATCTTAAATATAATTTTATCTTTAATTCAATTTTATTTGCCCTCAATGGTACGTGGGAAAATAAATAAAAAAATAAAAGGTATCCATAGAAGATTTTGAGATAATCTGAAGCCAGATACCCTATATAACTTAGAGGGAATACTATAACCAAGGCCTGGGTGACCTTGGCTTTCCTAGGGCGAGGCTTGGTATCTCCCTTAGGTCTAGGGATCTGAGTTTGGGATAAGAGGAATTGGACTGTTAGTATAATTGAGTTCTCTACAAAGCACTAAATAGATTCTATTTATCTAGGTTCATTCAATCTTCCAAGTTTGATGCTTATAAGCATGTTAAATATGCAGATAATCATCTTATATTGCTATGGACCTGGTATAGGATGGCTACCTTCAACTATCTGAAGGGCTATTGATGTGAAGGGATCAATATTATTTTGCTCACCCTTCGAAGAGTGTCAGGGGGAAAGCTAGCTGGTGCAGCAGATAGAAGGCTGGACATGGAGTCAGGAAGACTCTTCTTCCTAAGTTCAAATCTGGCTTTAGGCCCTTACTAGCTGTGTGACCCTGGGCAAGTCGTTTAACCGTGCTGGCCTTAGTTTCCTCATCTGTAGAATAAGCTGGAGAAGGAAATGGCAAAACCCCTCCAGCGTCTGCCAAGAAAACTTGAAATGGGATCATGAAGAGTCAGATATGACTGAAATGGCTAAACAACAAAATCAAGGGCAAAACTAAGAGTTGGGGATAGAAGTCAAGTCAAAAAAAAAAAGCATTTATTGACATGTTGCATATGCCATACATATCCATGATTTCCATGGTCTCCTGCTCCTGCTGCTACCTACCTACCTATCTATCTATGTATCTATACACCTATGATATAGTGGACCTGTGCCAAGCCCGTGGATACAAAGAAAGGTAACAAAGCAGAACCAAGGAGTCCCTGCTCTTGAGGAATTCACAGTCTCAATGGGGAACACAATATGTAAACTACACTATTCAAACAAGATTTATATATAATTACGTATATATATACACACATGTGTGTATATACACACATACATATGTACACATATACAAATG
>JAQQSW010004641.1:0-14392 GCA_028646575.1 Pseudocheirus occidentalis | reverse complement strand
AGGCAGTTCTGACTGAGTTGTCTTCCTCCCACTCCATGCTTTGATCTTTTTTGTCCATAAAAAAGGAATCTAGAGTTTTACTGCTGTTCCTGTCTTGCTTCCTTTTTCTCATGTTGGCCAGTCTATTAATTGCTTGGTTTTTTATCTCTGTGGAACTCTGCTTCCTAGAGGGGGAAAGCTCTGTCCCAAATCACTGGGGCCCTCACAGCTGCTGGAGCTATTAGTGGGATGCTGCAGCCTCCCCCCCACCAGCTTTGGCTCACTGAAAGCGCACCCCAGGACCACCACTCAAGACCACAATCCAGATCCAGGCCGCTCAACTCAAGAGCCTTTGGCCCTGATGGATCGCCTCAGCCTCCCTGTTATCTGCAGGCCGAGGGCTCTGAAGCAGCCCAGTGGAGGCCGCTGCTGCTCCATTCCTGCTGCTACAGCAGCCTCCCACTGCTTCCTTGCCCTGGGAGCAGTTTGGCTGGACCCGCTCTTCTCCTCCAGAGTTAGCAAAATCCACTGACCTTTCTCTTAGCTTTTTTTTCTTCTGGCCTGATAAATGTGGTAACTGTGCCTCCAATGCAGCCCATCTGTTCTTCTATAGACGCGGCTCCCCGCCCGATGCCCTAGGGCTGACCCGCTGGGAGCTTTGGTCATGGCTCCCAGACTGCTTCGAAGAGCCCTGCCTGCTGCGCTGCCTGTAGCAACAGATGTGCTTTCTGTCTTTTGGAGAGTGTTGGAGCTTGAAAATCTGTTTAGAGTCCCATTTTATGAGTTTTTTAGCGTGTTTGTGTGGGAGCTGTGGTGTTTTGCTGCTTCTACGCCACCATCTTGGCTCCGCCCTGGGGAATTGAGTTTATACAGGGAAAGGAGGGTTAACTCCAGAAATTCCTCCTTTCCTGCCTGGTGCTTCAGCTGTGAGGCCTGTGTAGAACAAAGACAAAGTACCTTGCGTTTAAGGATGCTACTAAAGGGCCCTGAGCCATGTACAAGCTTAGGTTCTGTACTGAAGGCCTACTTACTTGAAGGCCAAATGTAAAGTAGTTACAAGATTTAAATATGCAAAGGGCACACACCCACAAAATATTTTAAAATTCCAATTAAAAAAAGTTTACCAGTTTCTGGTACATCAGACCTATACCATTCTGTTAGGGGCTTCTCATGGATCCATTCAGGTCTTTCAGTGGTAGCAAAAGACAGTTCTTTGATGTACCCTGATGGTGATTTTTTTTCTCTTGTGATGGATTGTAGAGGACCACAGGCCAGTGGGGCTCTGACCCTGATGGCTGAATAAGTTAAGGAACTTGCTACCATGCCTGGATAGGTTTCCCATCCCCCAGGAAGCCTCACAGGTATGAGCCTGACATCCTCATGAGAAGCATGGTGTGTGCTCCCAGCTTGGGAAAAAGAATGCTTGCAATGTTCTCTGGGGAAAATACTGTAATGTTGCAATGTATGAGTAACTAGAAACTTTGGGATAACTCCATCCTGTTCTAGGGAGGTTTAAGGCGGTTTGGAACATCCTGCCCGGTACTCGCACCCTGATAACCAGGATAAGAGTACACGGCAGTCACATATGAGATGAGCTAGGGGAATGTTGTAATCCCAAAGATAGTGACTTAAAATGATTATGCAGTTTTTTACTATATACACTGGACTCTTAGCTGAATAAAGTTGACTCTGTTTTCCACCGTTTTGGGGGTCCCTTCTCATTCATGATTGTCACAACCTCTGGGTAATTCTTTCCAAGTATCTTTTTTTATTTAACTTTTCCCTCTAACAGGCTCCTCTAACACTATCTCAGCAGCTCTGCTTACAGAACGGCAGGGTTCTCCTGAACTTTATTCCCCACAACTGGTGCCCAACGTGGGGCATGGAGCAAAGCACAAGGACAAACAAAACAGCCCATATAGAGGAGCATGGGCCAAGGCACAGAAACAGCAAGCTGAGTGTCGCTGAGCCCACGTGGGTTTCACCCAGAGGTCCCCCTTAGTGCAACACAGCAATAGAGGAACTGGCGATAAGGTAATCTTGACCAAGGATTCCCATGATTAAAAGAAAATTATAGATATATTTATGTATGCTCATGTCGTTCAGTCAGTTATATCTGCCTGATTCCATTTGGGCTTTTCTTGGTAATGATACTAGAATGGTTTCTCTAGCTTATTTTACAGATGAGGAAACGGAAGCAAACAGGATGAAGTGACTCACCCAGGGTGACACAGCCAGTGTCTGAGGCCAGATCTGAATAGTTTTCCTGGCTCCAGGGGTAGGTAGGACTGTAGTTAGGGCTTGTAGTACTGGCACTCTATCCACCGTGCACCTAGCTGCCCCTTTATTTATAGCACTTGTCATTTTTTCTTAAGTTTAGCAGATATTTTGTTTGAAAAGCATACTTTAGGTTAGATTGTAAGGCTGATTAGTTGATCAACTGGTCTATAGTATTTTGTGTTCAAAATATCCAGGATTAGGGGCCCTGTAGCAGACTGCAGAGGTTTTATGTTGAAAATATTGAATACTGGAATTTGAAAAACTTGGTCAAAAATCATCGTTCTGGGAAACTAAGTGGCACAAGTGGATATGTATGTCTGGAGTTGGGAAAATACAAGTTCAAACCTAGCCTCAGATACTAGTTTTGTGACTGGGAAAATCATCCTATTTGCCTGTTTCCTCATCTATAAAATGAGCTAGAGAAGGAAATGGCAAACCACTCCAGTATCTTTGCCAAGAAAACTCCAAATGGGGCCACGAAGAGTCAAGAGTCAGACATGACTAAGCAACCATAACAAATTCCAGTTCTACCACTAATTCACTTATTAGCCTTCTTTGGGTTTGTTGCTTTATCTGTAAAATGAGGTTTGGACAAGGTCACTTCTGAGGTCTGTTCTAAGATTCATGAAAAAAATTATTCAATGTCCAGTGAAATTTTAATGTTAATTTTTTTATCTTTCTAGTCCAAATTCTTCTCACCCCTTCTAGTCTATTACTACCTAACCGCTAGGTGTCAGTATAAGCACAAGGAGGGGATGAGTACAGTTCATTTTGAGACAGTGAAGATGCTATCTTCTTTTTAAAAAACACTTATTTCCCTGGTCTCATCTCTTCCTTCCCTGTCATTGAAGAAAAAGCACCAATGCATACTTTTGGTCAAAATTAGTAAAACTTTATTTAAACTTCAATAAAATAAAACAGACGAGAGAGGCAGCTTCATGCTGCCTGAGAATAGTATAAGATCCCAGGGACAAATGTTACCCCTTCCTCTTCAGGTTTTAAAACCTATCTCTCATTTCCCCACTTCAATCAAACTAATTAAGTTAGGGCCCTATTGGGGATAGGCCTAGGGGTGTGTCCTCGGTCATTCTTCCCACCCTCAGTCTCTAGGGTAGAGCTGGGTGTGGGGAAGGTCAGAACAGATGATATCAAGAAAGCACAATCAAAAAAACAAATGAAAAAATACCCATCTAGAATGAGATTAAAAATCAGGGTAGGAACTGGGAGGTCATTGGGGGTCATCTTGGAAGCAGCAGGGAGAGACTGGAGATAAGCTGGCCTTGAATTTTCCCCCTTTCCGGCTTCCAATCTCTCTAACACCCCCTCAGTTTTCCTCATCACTGTCATCTGGGCTGATGGCTGGGCTGGTGAGGCTGTAGGTCGGACTGGTTGGGGAGTAGCCAGGGGATGTGGGAGAGTAGGTAGAACCCTTAGGAGAGGTGGGTGAATAAGTTGGGCTGGTTGGTGAATACTTGGGGGAGGTAGGTGAATAGGTAGGGGAAGTAGGGGAGTACTTGGGGGAAGTTGGAGTATAGACTGGTGACGTTGGTGAATAGGTAGGAGATGTAGGTGAATATTTTGGGGTGGTAGGTGAGTAAGTAGGGCTGGTAGGCGAGTACTTGGGGCTGGTGGGTGAGTACTTGGGGCTGGTAGGTGAGTACTTGGGGGAGGTTGGTGTATACTCAGGTGAGCTGGGGCTATAGGAAGGACTGGTTGGGGTATATTTAGGTGAAGTGGGGCTATAGCTGGGGGAGCTGGGGCTGTAACTAGGGGAGCTTGGAGTATAGGTTGGTGACTGTGGTGTATAGCGTGGACTAGAGGGAGAATAGCTAGGGGAGGTTGGGGAGTAGCTGGGGGAGGTTGGGGAATAGCTGGGGGAGGTAGGACTGTAGTTGGGGCTTGTAGGGGTATAGTTAGGGCTGGTGGGAGAGTAGCTAGGGGAAGTTGGACTATAGCTGGGTGATGTTGGCGTATAGTTGGGGCTGGTAGGCGAGTAGTTAGGGGAAGTAGGAGAGTAGCTGGGAGATGTGGGAGAATAGCTGGGAGAGGTGGGGGAGTAGCTGGGAGAAGTGGGAGAGTAGCTGGGAGAAGTGGGGGAATAGCTAGGAGAGGTGGGGGAGTAGCTGGGAGAGGTGGGGGAGTAGCTGGGAGAGGTGGGGGAGTAGCTGGGAGAGGTGGGGGAGTAACTGGGAGAAGTGGGAGAATAGCTGGGAGAGGTGGGAGAGTAGCTGGGAGAGGTGGGGGAGTAGCTGGGAGAGGTGGGGGAGTAGCTGGGAGAAGTGGGAGAGTAGCTGGGAGAGGTGGGAGAATAGCTGGGAGAGGTGGGGCTGTAGTTGGGACTGGTTGGGGAGTAGCTGGGGGATGTGGGTGAATAGGAGGGAGAGGTGGGAGAGTAGGAAGGACTCTGAGGGGTATAACCCCCTGGGGACCGGGGCTCATAGGCTGGAGATGTTGGTGAATAGCTGGGAGACATGGCTCCACCTGTGAGAAAGAAGACAAGAGAGGTGATAAATATAAATAAGATGCTGACTCAGAATGGACACATAAAGACGTAAACTGGGATCCTGGTATGCATACTCACCTGGTGAAGGAATATAAGGGCTCGAAGGGCCTGGAGATCCTGGGGAGCCAGGTGTAGGGGACCAGGCTGGGGAATAGCCAGGGCTAAAGCCACTGGCATCTGATGCAGCACTAGGGGAGAAGCCAGCAGCTCCAGGAGTCATCCCACTCCCTGCATTCAGAAGGGAACACCCCACCCCAAACAAAACTAAGGTTAGGGACAAATAAAAAGTGAGTTCACACATTCTTCATCCTTCAACCAAAGCTTCTAGGCCTCTTTTCTCCTACAATTACTTCTCCTTAGCTCTTCCCTACTATCATCGCTCCCCCAATTCATTCAAAATCAACCTCTGGGATAACATTTCATTTGGCAATCTGTCCCACTGGGATGTGCAAAGTTTAGAGAGGTTACTACACTCTTCCCCTGGGTTGGGGCTACTCACCAACACTAGGGGACCAGGCTCCATAAGCAGGGGTGGCCCCCTGGTTCCAGGGAGTCATGGCAGGAGACATGCCCCCCATGGGGCTGGGGGCTGAACCGAAGAACATGCCAGTAGCTGTCAAGAAACAGAATAAAAATGTCAGGCTCTAAGGTCCTACTTGGGGATTTAGGCCTTCGGACCCAAATCCAAATCTCCCAAATACAAGTGTCTTATGGCACCCTCCAATGGGGTGCTCCAATACTCACGTCCAGCTGCTCCTAGGCCAGGGATGTTAGTGGGGATCTCCATGCCATACTTGCATTTCTCAGCATCCAACAAGAGGTCAAAGCAGCCCGTGCCAGCAGGGGCCAGCTGGCCAAGCATGATGTTCTCAGATACACCTTTCATGGGGTCACTCTCTCCATGGGCTGCAGCCTCCATCAGCACATCCACCTGATGGAGGAGCAAAAAGAAGGTTAAGAGCAAAGGACTGACAGCACTGTCACAAAGCAGCTTAACAGCCCCCAAGTCCAATCATCCATCCCTAGGCACTAATGAGACTGCAAAATTCATTTCTGCCTCTCCTAGGCTCTCTTCTTCACAGTCTTCACTACCAGCAAGGCTCCCTGCCTACCCATTCTTTCCCCTTTTCCCAGCAGTATCGCCTATTACCGTTTCTTCAAAGGAACACTTCATGAGGGGTCCTGTGTCTTGTCGGTTGACGCCATGTCTGGTAATGGCCATCAAGTGCCCACGGCAAGTCATGGTGTCACAAAGTAAGGCCAAATGGCGGTAGTTGACATATGACCCATCAAAGGAGATCACATGATACAGTTCCCGCTCTAATGCCTTCCTCACAGCTTCAATGCCCAGCACCTGTTAGCAGACAGTTAGGATTAAGAATTCTACACCCCCATTATCTAGCATTTCACTTGTGTCTTTATGTCCCCATTATCTAGTATAGTGTCTGGCATTTATTAGGCCATTTAATAAATGCTTGTTGACTCATCAGCTGCCTGGTTCTGCCCTGCACTCCTCCCAGATCGAATGAGGATAGACCAAGTGATAACAGGAAACTCAAAACTAAAAAGAGACTCCTATGTAGATATTAAATGACAACTGGAATACTAAGTTAGAGTCACAGGGGTGAAGGATAGACAACACCTGCTTCCTATCTCCTCTATCTCTCCTTTTCCTATCAGGTCATGAAAGGCTTCTTTGAAGCAGGGGCACTGGGGAAGTAATGCAAATAAAAGAGGAAGAGAAATAAGGGCATGAAAGTCATCCATAAATACAGAAAAAAAAATGAGCTTCAATCACAGCAAGGAAGATTACACTTAAGAATAACTTTCTAATGTAGCTATGGGAACCATGATCATATCTTTCATGAAAATTCCATAACATAGTTTAAGTCAACCCCAAAGGGCAGGTTCTCACCGTGAAGATCTCCACGATATCATTCGACGTTGTGCGCACAGGGTCCACATCCTTCTCACTCAATACACGCATCAGACTCACTCCATCTGTTTCTAGAATCCACTCCTGCAATGCCTTGAACTCTCCATCTTCTGTGATGATGATCTTCTTCTTATTGTCTGTCTGAGGCAAGTGCATGTACACCTAGGGAAAGAGGGGGTGAGGTGAGAAGGTGAACAGGGAAGAGAAAAATAACAAGAATTTCTATGTGCCTAGAGTAGAACCTTGCTAATCTGCTCGATGCCCTGCAATGTCATGTCCGTCAGCATGTTGGACTCAATGCAACGTAGAAAGACGTCATCATCCATCTTGTCCACCACTTCCTCTTCCTATGGAGAACATAAAGGAAAAAGTTATGTCCAAATTGTTCTGGTGTTATCCTAAAGGTCGATACTATCAAAGACCCTTGTACCTAACTTTCTAAATCACTGGGCAGCCCACAGAACCCTTACCCTATGCTGGAACCAAGACATCAACCAACATTGAGTTTTCTCAGTCCCTATTACCTCTTGCATCTTGTTCTCATCACTGTTCATGATTCGAATTCGGAGTACCAGCTTCTCTGCATTGTCGTCATTGAAGATGCAGTTTAAGTCATCACCAAAACCTGTTAACATAAAATTGTTTAGGAGTCCTGTCAGTCCCAAAGTACCTCTTCCTTCTGCTTTTACTAACAGATCTCTTTATATCTCTAGAGCTTCTTCTTTAACAGATACTCTTCACTCCTCTTCCTGCCCCTCCTTTCTCATACACCATGTATAAAACTAAGTCTTTTCTCTTACTTTCTAGAACACCACACAAAAAGAAATGAACAATTAATTGTGAGGCAAACTGGAATGGGGCAGAAAACGGAAATAAGTGGGAAGAAACTAAAACTATTTGGAAGAGATAGCTGAGGAAGGGAATAAAATTAACATTTCTATTCCATAAGCAGGACTTGTAAAATGAAAGATGACAAGCATCATGTCTCAGACCAGAAGTTAAAGCAAACAAGGCTCTCAAGTATAAGGATGGTGTCTCCCATGTGGATGGGCCTAACCAGACTGCAGATGTCACCAGTCCTAACTATGGAAGGTAACAAAGCTGAATCAACCCCTGCCTTCTATGCTCACCTGCATTTATTTTCTCAGCAATCTGCTCCATAGTCAGCTTTCGATCTGTCATGTGCTTACGATCCAGCTCTACTCGAAGCAGCCAGGGTGAAATTCGGGCAACATCAAAGTCAGGCATCTCATAGTAGACATTGACCCACTCCTGATCCTCTGCTACTACTGTGCTCTGGGGATTAGGGTCGTAGTAGATGGCAGTGTTAGCTGTCACCTTCCGCAGAGTTGTGTGTTCCAGCCGGCACAATATATCCTGTACAAAGTGTAGGCACATGGATGACTACCACAATAGTCATGGAACCCAGTTATCTACCACCAATGTGGGAAAAGAGCTAACACCCCAAAGCCTAGCAATGATATTACAGGGAACCCATGGGTGGAGCCAGCATCAAACTTGATAAAAGTCTACAGTGGCTACCATCCTTGCAAAGAGCTCCAAATGCCTTCTATAGCAGTTGGATTTTGCCATCCCTCTGAGCTGCAGTCAGTAGTTCCCCTGGTTTTTCAATCCTACCTTGGCTCTCTCAGCATCACGGGCAGATTGACCCAATAAGAACACAGTAAGTGAAGGTGTCTTGGGCTTCTTAGAAATATTGATAAGTTCCTTGAGTCGGGGCACACCCAGTGTTACGTTCTTGGCAGACACACCAGCATAGTGAAAAGTGTTCAAGGTCATCTGAGTGGCTGGCTCCCCAAGGGACTGGGCTGCCAGAGCTCCCACCATCTCCCCTGGATGGGCCTGGTGAGTGGGAAAAATCAGTTTTAACAGCATGAAATAGGAAACTAATCCTTTCTTCATCTCATTGTCAAGTAAGGAAAAAGGATCCAGCTCTCTACTACCTCTTCTCCAAAGTTTTCAAGAAGTTAGGATTCGAGTCCAGAAAGAATGAGGAGCTTAACAAATCAAAGCCTTAATGGATTGTTCCCCAAGTACTGACAGCACATTTTTAGCACTTGACATGTCCCTTCATTTAAACAGTAAGTGCCCACGTGCAAAGCACTGTTCTACGGAGAGTGTGTAATCACAAATTTACAATAATAACAGTCATAAAAGTTTACTCTAAGTTTTCTTTGGACAAGTTCACTCATCTCAGTTTCCTGACCTATAAAATAGGGCTCTAACATAAGCTTGTTATAAAGATCAAACAGTAAACATTGAAGCTTTGTGCATATGTGAATCATTATTGAGTTTCCCCCAATGCAAGGAAAAGTGTTTTCTGATCCTAATTCCATATTTCATTCCAGCATCTGAACTAGCACTCTGCAAAAAGTGAGCTCTCAAGGAGGGGAACAGCAAAGACCACTGGATTTAGAATCATGGGATCTGAATTTGAATCCTACCTCTATTTGTATTACCTATGTGACCTTGGGCAAATTCACTTAACTTTCTCTTTGGTAAAAAGATCCTTTCCTAGTCTAAAGATCCTACTCCTATTATGTTCATTTTTGAGATTCTCAGTCAGTGTTGCAGAGGTTGTAGAAAGACAGGCACACTAATACACTGCTAGTGGAACTGTGAATTGGCCCAATCACTTTGGAAAATAATTTCGAACTAGACTAAGAGAATGACTAAAATGTCTAAACTCTTTGAGACTTAGGGATTCCATTGCTAGGTATATACTCCAATGTTGTCAAAGACAGAAAAGGTCCATTTATACCAAAATATTTAGAAAAGTACTATTCTACACAACCACATCTTTTGAAAATAAGAAGGGACTTCAGGGGTTATCTAGTAATAACAGAATTTCCATTATGACTTATTTGGCAAGTGGTTATGCAGCTCTACTGGAAACTATCTAAAGATAGGCAACCACCATCCTTTGAGGCAGCTCGCTCCACTTTTGGGTTTGAACTGTTAGGAAGCCTAAAGCCTAAGCCTGCCCCTTTGCAACTTCCATCCTATTTTTGCCCTCTGAACTCTAAGAGAACAAATCTATTTTTTTCCTGAGTCTTCTTTTCCACGATAAATATTCCCAGTTCCTTTAACCCATTATATGACATGGACTCAAGGCTTTTCTTCATCCCAGATTTTCAATGTCCTTCAATTGTGGTGTTCAGAATACAATACTTCAGGATGAGAGCCTAAAAGGGGCAGTGTACAAAGGGACTATCACCCCTTACTGCTAAAAGGTATGCCTTTCTCTGAATGCAGCCCAGGATCATGTTAACTTTTCTCACTAATGCACCCCACTACGCCTGACATTTAGTGAGCTTACAGTCAACTACAACTCTTAGATCTTTCCCAAATACCTTCATGTGTGAAAGTGATAAGTGTTTGATACCCAGTTGTAAAACTTTACATGTATCCCTACTGAATATCATGTAAATAAATTCAACCCAATGCTTTAGCTCATCTTTTCTGAATCCTGTCATCTAGTATGTGAGCTACCCCTCCCAGCTTAGCATGATTTGGAAATCTGAGAAACATGCCAAGCATACTTTTTGATAACAATGGTAAGCAGCACAGATGCGGCAGGACTTCACTGGAGACCTTGTCATGTTTAACAATGAAATCAATTTGATTTGAGCACACCAATTCTGAAGCCACTCAATTATACTGTCATTCAGTCAACACCTCTCTTCTTCTTCACAAATAGTTTTGCTATTATCTGTCTCTATCTGCAGCAGAAGTGTTACTTGAACAAGATGAAGATTCAACTGGGAAATATTTAACAAAATAAAAATAGAGTAAAACATAGTAAATATTACACTTTACAACTAAGTTATTATGTGGCCTGCCAGGATCTTTATAGATGGATTAGTGACCTTTTTTTTGACATCACTGATTTAGAGGATGGGTCAGCAAAGTATATACTTGTTTTTGTATAGCCCTCAAGCTGATTTTAAATGGTTTTCCATTTTAAAATAAAATTGTATCATGGACTATACAATAACAGGTAGTAAGTTAGATCTGGCCCTTGGGCTACACTTGGCCAACTCCAAATCTACAACATTCCCCTTACTCGCCATCCCTGCCAAAAAAGTAAATAATTTTAGGCTGGTATGACCTGATCTTGATGAAGCCATGCTGGCTCTTTGCAGTCACTACTTCCTTTTCTAGATGTTCACTATCTTGTCAACGATCTATTCTAGAGTTTTCCCAGTAACTGAAATCTAGTTCCTTGGCTTCTAATTCAAACTACATTTTCTTCCCTTTTTTGTCCTTTTCCAATCTTGTGGCACATCTCTCCAGTTTTCTATGCTCTTTCAAATATTACAGAGAGTGATTGAGCAATCCCCTCTGCCAGTTCTTTCAGTACCATAAGATGTCCTTCACTTAGGCCAGCTACTTGTTCCTTATGTATCTTGGTTGTCAACATATTAGCCATTTTTGTTCTATCTCCTGTAAATGGTCATTCTCCTTGGCAGAGGAAACAAGCAAAATAAAAACGGAGTCACTTTTGCTGTCAGCCATCATTATCCCATCTACCCCAAGCAAAGCAAACTGCACTGTGCCCCTCTAGGCCATACAGTCTTTCAATGCTGAGTTCTTCTTGCTCTTTACACCCTCCTGACCACTGTGGGTTCAGTCAGTGTGCTTATGTTTATTCCTTGTTACTAACCCTGGCTTCCCTCTTCTGCATGCCTTTTTAAAAAAATCTCCAATGGTTACTGAGTTTCCTTTGCACCCAACAGAAGAACTCCATTTTTCCTTTCTAATTGTTTCCTTTTGTGCTTTCAGAATCTTGTTCTTGAACATATCCCATCCCTCCTGGACTGAATTCACTGGAGAATTTTAATCCATGGGACCCTATCTATTTTCTGGACTCTATGAAATCTGCTTCCCTCAAATAAAAGGTACATTTCAAACTATTCCCAAATTTCCTTTCCTTTATCACAAATTCTAGAAGGGAGTGGTTATTTCCTCCTAAGATTTCTTTCATTTCCACTCCAGCAACCATGTCCTCCTTGATAATGAGAATTGGATCCAGAATAGAATTTCTCTTTATTGGTTCTATCACCTTTTGAAAGGTGAAATCATCTGTAGTAGAATAGGAGCAAAATAGAAGTCCACTGGCTAAGGAATAGCTCAATAAATTGTCATACTTGAATGTAAAAGAATATTACTGAGACATATGAAATGATGTATATGGAATAGAAGCATACAATATATGAACAGATAAAAAAATTAAAGAAAAAAAAAACAGAAAAAAATCATATACACAGTGAAAGTAGTGTAAATGGAAAGAATTTTTAAAAAACTGAAATGGAATGTTGTATAATTTTAATACCCAAGAAGTGATGTGAGAATATCCTCCTCCCTTTGCAGAGGTGAGAAGGAGGCTACGTATGTGGAACAATGCATATGCTGTTAGACTTGAATTATATGTTGGGTTGGTTTTGCTAAATTGCTTTTCTTTTTTATTCCTTAGAGGTCAAAGATATTACTTACACACACACACACACACACACACACACACACACACACACACACACCCCTCAGGTTGGGGGAGTGTAAAGGAAGACAAAGGATCTCAATTTTTTTTTTAAAGCCTCAAAATATAGTTAAAAGACAGCTTTTGTCTTAAGTGATCCTAAAGAGGCTGACTGTGGGAGAGGTGCAGTACTCACAATAGCCTGGTTGAATTTGGACTCAATTTCTCCTAGTAACCAGTCAAAGGCTTCCCCACTTAGTCTGAACTCCTCTGCCATGCGTCTCGAGCACAGAGTGGAGCGCAAATGAATATTGAAGAGCAATGTGGCATTTTCCTGTGCCTGACGGCTCAGAGGATCTTCTCCATTGACAATCACCAATTTCTTACTCAACTCCTTCACACCTGAGGTAAGAAACAAGGGAGAAGATCAGGACTGGGACACCTCTCTTTCAGCCCCCAGCCCAACTTATTTACCTCTGTTCCTATACCCCATTTCTTTCACAGGTCCAGGTGTCTGGACTCACCACTCACCATCAACAACCTTGATGGGGTGCAAGTCCGAGGGGAGGCGGGGGTTGATGTGGAAGATTTTCTGGGCATTCCAAATCATACGCAGTAAGTTACAGGGAAGAACCACCTACGGAGAAAAAAGAGGTGGCAGGATTGCCAATGAGCTGAACTGAGACTAGCAGCTAACCACCAAACCAGATTCCTTCATTCCATACTTTCCCATTCCAACCTCTGCCCTTACCAAATGTACCACGAAGCTACATCTTACCTTGCTGTCTCCAGTAGGGAAGATGACTCTAAGCACCTCCCTGTCCTCACGCATTCTCTCAAATTCACGCTCCAGCTCATTCTGGATGTGGGCATTACTGAGCACATCCTTCACTAATTCCTCCTGCAAGGTACGCCGCAGTGCTCGCTCATTAGTGTAGTCAAAACGGAACCTGTGTGGCAGGGCCAAAGACAGAGAGATTGATGCACCCTAGAGCATGAGGAGTTACAAGACAGACCATCCTGAGAGATGGGAAAAGCATTGTCAATGCCCTGTGTGGTCACTGAGCAAATTACTCTGCCTCTATGAATAAAGGTTCATTCACTATGCAATAGTTTCCTATTGCACAGTAATGGGATAAAAAAATGGGTTTATCCATATGCAAGTGAGCTATAAAGTATAAAGATATGATGACTCAGGATGCCATAAGGAGCCAGAGAGACAGGTATAAAAATATTTATAGCACCACTTTTTGTTATAGCAAAGAAGTTTGAACAAAGTAGGTATCCCATTAACCGGGAAATGGCTGAAACAAATTATATCATTAGGATGTAATAGAATATTGCACTATAAGAAATTAAAATATGCTCTACAGAGAGAGTGAGCAGAACCAGGAGGACCACAGCAACATAAACAAATCTCTGAGACTTCATAACTCTGATCAATAAAGTAGCCAATTTTAACTTCAGAAGACTGATGATGTTTCATACCTCCTAGTAAATAAGTGATAGACTAGAGACACATCTTCAGACATAACCCAGTATGTTTTTTTCCCCTGTTCATTACTGTTTATTACAAAGGAGTATGGAGAACTGTTGGTGGCTAGACTTGTATTTTGTTGTTAAGGGGAGTATTTGGGTGAAGAAATCCCCTATACTAATGCAGAACAGAACCTTATCTATAACTTTTTTTTTACTTTCAATTTAGTTTTTGTTTTCTTGTTCACATTATTCATTTTCATTACATTTTTGAATTACACATTTTCTCCCCATCCTGCCCCTGCCCCAACCCCAAAACAGCAATCCCACTGTAAAGCCCCTCCCCTGCTCTCTGCTCTCTTATTTTCTGGTAGGGCAGGGAGGGTCTCCCTATCCCAGCCCCTGTATATCTTAATTCCCAGTTGCAGGTATTGCAGAACTTTAAATTCTAGATTCTTTTGATTCCTCCCCTGTCACCCACCCCCACTGGGAGGACACTCAGTTCAATACAGGCCATGGATGTGTGACTATACAGGACATCTCTATAGTGGACACACCGTGACAGAGATCATCTGTCTCCTTTCTATCCCTCCCCCCCTTTGTTCTGTTCTCTACCCTGTCCCTGTCCCTTTACTGAAGCGTGTGCTTCCAAGCATCCCTCCCCCAGACCCTGCCCTCCCCTCTGTTATCCCCCCTCTCATCCCCATGCCCCCCACCT
>JAQQSW010004640.1:0-14392 GCA_028646575.1 Pseudocheirus occidentalis | reverse complement strand
CCACCCACCCATCCATCCATCCATCCATCCATCCATCCATTCATCCATCCACCCATCCATCCATGGTGTGAGTGGGTAGTAATTAAGTGGAAGTACTTAGTATTAAAGCAAAAACCCATAATTGAGCACAAGGAGGTAGCCATTCCGGGAAATTATTTTTTAACTTAGGAGAGTCTTGAGAATGTTTATAGACAGAGGGCAAGAAAGCAGTAGAAAGGAAAACATTTCAGAGAGCTGACATTTATTTGGTGCTTTAAAGTTTACAATACGCTTTACACACAACATTATCTCATTTGATGAGAGAGGGACAGAGAATGATTGATGGAACAAGATGTGGGAGGAGATTGGATTGAAGTTTTGGTGGAGTGATTAGCCTTGGCAAGGTTATTGTTATTGTTGAGTCATTTCAGTCACATCTGATTCTTTGTGACCCCATTTGGGGTTTTCTTGGCAAAGATACTGGATAATGGAGTGGTTTGCCATTTCCTTCTTCATCTTATTTTACAGAGGAGGAAACTAAGGCAAACAGGGTGAAGTGACTTGCTCAGGGTCATACAACTTGTCAGTATCTGAGCTCAAGTAGAAGTAGAAGACCACCTACTCCTCTGAAACCAGAGGAAAGAAGAGAATGAGTAAAAGATGTGTAAGTTCTTTGTGAAGAGGGGTTGTATCATTCCTTCTCTTTGGATCTCCAGCAGTTAAAACTGTGACTAGCTGGTGCTTAAAAAATGCATGCTGACTGATTAATTGACTGCTGAGACAACTGAAGATCATGTCAAACAAGATCCATTTAACCTGGAGAACACATAGTTTAATAGGGACATGAATGGGGTCTTGTCAGTATCATTAAGCTGATAAACCTCTAATATTAAAGGTAAAGAAAGAATGTCTAAGGGAGGAAGAGGAAAAGATGTGTGGCCTTGGGCAAGTCATTTAACCTTCAAAACTTGGGTTTTGGTTTCTTCATCTATAAAATGAGGGGATTGGCCTGTGAAATCTCTTCCACTTCTAAATCTATGCTAAGATCATCCTTTTAGACTCTAAGTATTTGAACGATTTCAAGTAGAAGAAAAATTAGATTTGTTCTTCTTGACCCAGAGGGCAGAATTAGGAGTGGAGACTTCAGTGTGAAGTAACAGCAACAACAACAAAATCCTAATTAGAGAAGCTTTAAGGTGGAATGAATTGTCTCAGCAAGACTGGATTCTCTATCCCTGGAGGTTTCCTCGTGGAGGCTGAATGGCTACTTATTAGGGATTCTAGAGTGAGGATTTCAAGGGCATTTGGGGTGCCTTCCAATGTTCCTACCAATTCTGGGAGGTTTTTGATGTGTGTTAGAGGAGAAATGAGGGGCATCACTTCGGATAGCCTTGATTTCAGGAAGTGGGGAGGGAGAGCCTTTGCATGGGGATGTGGTGGGTGGAGTTGGGATTGGAGGAGAGTCTGTGCTTACCTGAAGGCACAACAAAAGGAGATGTACCCAAGCTTGTCAATGGATCATGGTCATGTATATTCTTATCCCATCTCTCTTTCACTCTTTGTGGCAGACAGAGCTTAGTGAGACCTTGTCCCTCCCTTCCCTTGGTCTAGATCAGAGGTTCCCAACTTTTCTTGGTCCTTGTGCTCTTTGGTTTTCAGTAGGCCTTCCTGTACCCTGTATTTGCTACAAATAAACAATAATAATAAATAATTTCAATAGGATAATGTAATTATTTACAAAATATTCCCCATATTCCCCTTAACAAGCTTCTCTCTCTCTCTCTTTCTCTCTCTTTGCTTTTTTTGGAGGGCAATTGGGGTTAAGTGACTTGTCCAAGGTCACACAGCTAGTTTTGTGTTAAGTCAAACAGGCCAAATTTGAACTCAAGTCCTCCGGATTCTAGGGCCAGTGCTCTATTCACTGTGCCACCTAGCTGCCCTTCCCTTAGCAAGCTTCTCATAGTATATTTTTCCTAGATTAGGAACTCCCTGTTCTAGGTGGTGTCTCAGGGCTCTTCCTATGATGGTCAGTACTGCTCTGCTGCCTTAATCTGGAATAATGGATCCTCTTGGGTCTAGGTCCCTGAGAACCGCATAACGAAGACAGACATAGGAGGAGGGTCAGGATCAGCCTGCTGGAGAGTCAGACATGGAGTTAGGGTGGTTTGGGGAGAGGTGGGTGACACCCTGGAAAAGAAAGAACAGTCAGTCCCTGTAACCACAGGCCTTCCTAGGACCCAATTGGCTGGTGAAGGAACAGCTGCAAGGAGGAAATTGCCTGTAGGGGTTCTTTCAGTGGGCATTGCCAGCTGGGCACAGAGAGGACTGGAGCTGATGGGAAAAGAAAAAAAAAACACAACAAACCACCCATCCCAGGGAGCGCCTTGGCTAGAAGAAATAATTATTCATTAATTGGTGTTTCACGGGGAGCTGGCTGTATTTGGGAAAATAAGAGTGCTTAGGGATTAACTTTTTATAGTGACCAGCAACTGGGAACACTTCATAAATCTGTGGCTTTATAAACAAAGGATGCCATTACCAAGGAGGTAATTTCTGGGAGGATTATATGTGGGGAGGTTGTCAGTTACTCCTGATAAGTGATGGCTAATAAAATCGTTGTTATTCCGATGAGCGTCTGTCCAGGAGGCCCCCAGCCCGGGCCCATCCAGGGTCGTTTCCCCTCCCCTCTCTCCCCTTCCTCCTCTTTTCCTTCCCCTCATTCTCCCTCCCCCCCACGTCGATCACTGCCCCCCACCCCACCCCATCCCTCTGGCTGGCCGATGAGTCACAGGAGGAATGCAGGTTATTCCAAACAATGGCAGGGTGCCATTTTGACATAAAAATGATGTTATTTCCATTAACATTTGACATGGATTTGTAGGCCCCAAACAGCCAAATTCACAGCATTCATGTAAACAGTTTGAAGTTGCTCTTTCTACATTATGAGATAGTCTGCTTCTCCTCAGCTCTTAAAAGCATCATAATTGTAATTAATTATGCTGCCTTCTGGTTTTATCATGCAATGAAGCCATAGTGTTGGGCCAAGCTTCAGAGCAAAGCTATTTCAAAATGGGAATAACTCAGTCCCTCCCAGCTCACAGTATTTACCAAATATTGAAATCCATTCAATTCAACTAACATTTTTTAAACATCCACTAAGTTCAACATGCTGTGCTAGGCATGAGGGACACAGAGATGAAAGGAAAAGATGACACACTGCCTGCCCTCAAGGAGCTTACATTCTACTGGAGAGGAATACAGCATCTACACAATTAAGTGTAATTCAAGGAAGACTGTGATGGGGAAGAAGAGCCATCCAGGAAATAGGAAACAGGAAAAATCCATAATAGGAAAATGTGAAAGGAACATTGATTACAGCTGTGAGGATCAGGGCATGCTGCATGGAAGAAGCGGTATTTGGCCTGAACCTTAAAACTAAGGATTTCAGAAGGCTGAAGAAAAGGAGCACCATATTCTAGGCATGGGAGATGCCTGATGCAAGGGCCTGAAGGTGGGAGATGGAATGTTGAAATTAGGGAACAGCAAAAGACCAGTTCCACTAGAACGTGGAAAAGGTGAAGGAGTCTAATGTAAAGTCAGGATGGAGAGGTTAGCTGAAGCTTTAAATGCCAAGCAGAGGAGTCTGTACTTAGCCTCTAGATCAGTGGTTCTCAACCTTCCTAATGCTGCAACCCTTTCATATGGTTGCTCATGTTGTGGTGACCCCCCTCAACCATAAAATTATTTTCGTTGCTACTTCATAACTGTAATTTTGCTGCTGTTATGAATCTATCTGATACGCAGGATGTATTTTCATTCCTACAAATTGAACATAACCCCCAGGTTGAGAACCGCTGCTCTAGAGGCATTAGGGAGTCAATCAAAATTTTTGAGCAGGAGAATGACAAAATCAGACTTGTGCTTTATAGGAAGGTGATTTTAGTGGAGAATGAACTGGAGAATCTACAGTTTGGAGGGCTATTAGATGTGAACAAAAGGGTATTAATATGAGAAATGTAAAGTTAGAATCAACAATGCTTGGAAATTGATTGCATAAGGGGAAAAGGGTGAATGATTGTGAAGGATTAAGGAACTCCATACTTGAGGAGGCAGCTAGGTGGTACAGTGGATGGAGCACTGGGTTTGTATCAGGAAGACTATTTTTCCTGAGTTCAAATCTGGCCTTAGATATGTACTAACTGTGTGACCTTGGGCAAGTCATTTAACTCTGTCTCAGTTTCCTCATCTGTAAAGTGAACCGGAGAAGGAAATGGCAAAACATTTCAGTATTTTTGCCAAGAAGACTCCAAATTGGGTCATGAAAAGCCAGACATTTTTAGACGGCAACAACCATATTAGAGAACCTTGCTAACAGAACTATTTTGCCCTTAACAGAATGAATTCTAGTTTTTGAATTTTGAATTTTCAAGCAAAGAATAAAAGAGAAAGGAGAAAAGAAAGAAAAAAACTAACAACATAATTGAGTCTATGTGTGTATATGCACACACACATATACACACACACTATATATATGTATATATATATATATATATATATATATATATATGTATATAAAGGGTGAGAACTTGTTGAGTTTTTGATATCTTAAATCCACAGGTGGAAGTGCCTAGCAAGCAGATGATAGGGTTGAACTGTAATTCCAAAGAGATTTGGGCTGGATATATAAATCTTGCAGTCATTTGTATGGAAATGATAATTAAATCCATAGGAGTGGATGAAATCACTAAAAGAATCAATGCATATGGAAATGAAAAGAGACCCCAGGACAGCTTCAGGAGGGACACCCATAATGAAAAAAAATGGACGTATTTTGTTTTAGATCAGCTTAATTTCCTAACATATCTTTGCCTCTCCCCTACCCAGTGAACATACTTTTGAAACAAAGAATAAAAGAGAAAGAAAAAAAAGAAAGAAAAAAACTAACAACATAACTGAGTCTATGTGTGTATGCGCACACACACACTACATATACATAATATTTAGCTTTCTACCTCGGCAAAGGATTTTCTCTGAGGATCATAGATCTAGACCTTGAAGGTCTCTCAGAGGCCACTAGTCCAATCAACTGTTTATTTGACAGATTTTAGGACATTGAAGCCTAGGCAGGTTGTTACTTTTCAAAGGTCAAGCAAATCTGAGGCAGAATTCAAACCCTGGTCTTTAGACTCCTGAATCAGTACTATTTCCTTTGTATAACACTGCCTCCCACTTCCCAAGACCATTCTTGAATATTATAAAGGCTCAGTTCATTCTCCATTAAAATTACCTTCCTATAAAGCCCAAGTCAGATTGTGTCATTCTCCTGCTCAAAAATATTGACTGGTTCCCTAATGCCTCTAGGATAAGTACGGACCTCAGCTTGGCATTTAAAGCTTTTTTGTACTTTTCATTTTGGACATTTTATTTACATGGTTTTAATCATTTTATACACATGCATATGTACATACATATGTACATATACACACATATATACATTTTCCCCCCTAGCCCTTCACTCCATCAATTCATATAAGTGGCACACTCACTCTCAATAGGTAATCATTTTACATATACAGTCCAGCAAGGGAGATAGAGTAGGCATAGTCAGACAAGTGGATGGAGAATCAGGAGAGAAAGGAGACCTGAAGGTCCAGGGAGGAGAGGTTATTCAGACAGAGGGCATAGCCAATAGTGCAAAAGGCATCAGAGAGGTCAAGAAAGACACCACCATTGGTGAAAACATCATTGAATTTGGCAATTGAGAAACCACTGGCTGCCCTGGAAAGAGCAGAGTCAGTAGAATGGTGGGACAGGAAGCCAGATTACAGGAGGCTGAGGAGGATGGGGGCTAAGGAAGTGAAGGCACTGTGTATGGATAGCTTTTGTCTAGGACAGCGGTCCTCAACCTGTGGGTTGCAACCCCTTTGGGAGTTGAACGACCCTTTCACAGGGATCGCCTAAGACCATCGGAAAACACACATTTCCAATGGTCTTAGGAACCAAGACTCCGCTCCTCTATCTGTCTTCAGGTGGGTCCGCCCACATGGGAGCATTAAAAGGTTGAAGCATTAGGAAGGTTGAGAACCACTGGTCTAGGACTTTGGTCATGAAAGATAGGTGAGATATAAGGTTATAGCTTGAGGGGAAGGCAGGATCAAATAAATACTTTTTAAGGTTGAGGGAGACAAGGGCATGTTTGTAGACAGCAAGGAAGTAGCTGGTAGAGAAGGAAAGATTGAAGGTGACAAGAGAGATTGGCCAAGGAGGTAGGCCCCTTGGAAATGGGAGGGGAAGGGATCAAAGGCACAGGTAGAGAGGACAGCCTTGGCAAGGAGGGAGACTACTTCTTTCAGAGGTGGGAGCAAAGGAGGATAGAATAGGGAGGGAGTGTGGGTGATACAGAGGGCTTTTGAAGAGTAGAATGCTTTGGGGAACGTGAAAGAGATTCACTTAGGGAAGAAGAAAAGTATCTCTGGGCCGCAGAAAGGGCCAGGTTAAGATTAAATAGCAGAAATGCCCAGTTGACACTCCTGTGTGGCTTCATCCAGAGGCAATTAGCAAGAGCCAAGAAGGTAAATGATAGGTTAGGCTTTGGTGAGATCTGAGCAGTTAAAATCATAAGTAGCCAAGGACTTGAAGGATGGAGAATGGAGGATGGTTGACTTCATTTACTATAAGGTGAGGAGACTGTAAAGGGAGAAAAAATGAGAGTGAGGACAATGAGAACTTTGCCCAAGGTAGTAATTGCAGGGATTTAGAATCTGAACCCAAGTACTCCAAGCTGAATCCACCACTGTGTCCAGAATCACAAGGTTCCCTTGGTTTTCCTAGCCTGCTATGTATTGAGCACATACACTGACTTCCTTTCAACAGTGCTTGTTTTAAAATACTTCAGGATCCCCTTACGCATCTACTTTGTTCACTAGGGTGTGTCTGATTGTTGGCTCCTTCTCCCTTGGCTGGCTCTTCCTGAATGGGACAAGGCCTTCTACTGGAGAGAGGATCAGACTCAAAACTGGGAGAAGTTTTAGGGTTCAGTCAGTCCGGTCTCCTCATTTAACCAAAGGGAAAACTGAAGGTCAGAATCGTGAATGGCCCACAGTCACCCAAGGACCAAAGATGGCAGCAAGGTTTAGCAAATCTAATTCTCTTTCCCCGATGTAGCCAGCCTGTTCCAGATTTCTTCAGCCAAGCTAGTTGCTTTGGTCCGTTTGCTCTGTGCGATATTCAAACAGTGGTGCTCTTTAAACCTAAGATGAAGCCCTGGTCTCTCGGCCAACTTGACCCTTGTGTGTAGAGACTGACTGAACCATGACCACTGTTCCTCTTTTGCCTCTGCCACTGACCATGGGTCCTCTAGCTTCACTACCCACTCCATATTTCCCCTTCTGGCCACACACACACACACACCAAACCACAAGTGTGTGTGTGTGTGTGTGTGTGTGTGCTTCCCCCTGGGATTTATTTACGAGGAAAATAATACATAAATTAAAAACTAATATACAAGAGTAAAGGTAATCAGGAATGTATATAGAAGACTCAACCTTGCCTAGACTGGTTGGCTCCCAAACTTCCTAATCTATCATCTCATGCCAAAATTTCCCTTGGCTAAATCCTTGGCTGCACCTTGATTCTTCTGGATTTAGAGCTCTGTGCTTAGGCATTCTTTCCCACTGTGTTTCTAAGTGAAAAGTCCACATTCTATACTACCATTCATTATTAAAATTTGTCAAGAGGATTGGCCTTCATCTATTTCCAGGCATATAATATTGTAACCTCGTCTTTTTTTCTTTTACTTCTTGGAATCTAAAACACAAAAGAAGTAGAAGATACTAGTTAATTATTCCATGCTTCACTCTAATGAGAATTCTTGAGTTTGAAAGGGCTGCCTTCCTGGTTCTATAGTGCCTACTACAATGTCATGTGAGAAAACCTTAGATTTCCTTGTCTTAGTTATTTACTAATTAGCAGATCTTATGATCAGATTCTAGCACGATCTGAGAAGGTTAGGTCACAGTTCTGGCTCACTCTGCTCAACCCGTGGACATTTAAGACAAAGCAGACCCCTACTTCACTATCTTTGCTTAACGAAACATTGACAGGACCGATTCCCCGAGTTTCGAACCTTCCAGGAAAAAAAAAAAGCCTAGAGCAAATAAGAATTGTTTCAAGATCATTGTGGATGCAAGAATTTGCTTCATCATGTAACACTATCTTAAACTATTAGTTCCAGCTTCTTCTGGGATAATATGCACAGTCAGATTTGCCCAGAATGCTCAGAATTAAACAAGTTGGTCTTAAGCATCAGTCAATATTTTGCTATTGCAAAATATTGCAATTTTTTTTTCAATTTATAACTCTCTTCTCAATTGGTAGTACTGGGGAGGGATTGGAAGCAGCAAGCAGCTTCCTCTGGTGGCTAAGTGGTCTGTTGCTGTACCTTTGTACTCCTGTCCTGTCTCTCAATGTGATTGTGTCATCAAAGTCCACACAATTTGGCGAAGAAATATATCAAACTCAACAGGGAAACAAGAGAGGATAGAGACCAAGGTTAAGAGGGGAGATGATAATGGGAAAGGAATAGTCACAAGCAAAGCCAACTTCCTGATCCTGAAAGGGAGGATGGGGTGAGGATTAAAAGGGGCAAAGAAAACGACCAACATTGAAGGGAATGCCTTCACTCACCAGCTGGAGAATGGCTGAACAAATTGGTAGCATGAACTGACTCAGAGTGAAAAGGGCAGAACCAGGTAAGTAATTTATTCAAGGATGTAGTAAGGAAGAACAACTCTGAAAGCCTTAAGAAGTCTGATCAAAGTAATAACCGGCCATGTTTCCAAAAGACCAATGATAAACCGTGCTCCCCAACTCCTTCACTGGATCCTTATCCAGGTCATGCCCTCCAACCATAGGTGTTCTTTTGGGCTTTGTCCTGGACCACCTTCTCTTCTTCCTCTATACTATTTCACTTGGTGATCTCATGAGCTCCCATGGATTTAATTGCCACCCCCATGCTGAAGATTCTCACATCTAGCTATTCTGCCCCCATCTCTCTGCTGACCTCCAATCTTGCATTTCCAACTGCCTTTTAGACATCTTGAACTGGATGTCCAATAAACATCTCAAATTCAACATGATCAAAACTGGACTCATTATCTTTCTTCCAAACTCCCCCTCCACTCCAAATGACCTATTCCTGCCAATGGTAGTACCACTTTTCTCAGCCCCAGGCTGGAAAGCCAGGTATCATCCTCAACTCCTCACTATCCCTCATTTCTCCCCATATCCCCAATATCCAATCTGTTGCCAAGGCTCCTTGATTTCACCTTGGCCATACCTTGTGAATATACCCTCTTCTCTCTTCTGACATTGCCACCACTCTGGTGCAGCCCTCCTCACTCACACCTGGACTATCACAATAGTGGCTGGTGCGTCAGCTTTCTTAAGTCTCTCCCCTCTCCAACCCATTCTCTATTCAGCCACTAAAGTAATTTTCTTAAAATGAATATTCCAATCCTTTCCCCCTTCTCCCATTCAAAAACTCCAGTGACCCCCTGTCACCTTTAGGATCCAACATAAAATCATATATTTGTAGTTCAAAGACCTTCATAACCTACTCCCTGACTCCCACCACCTACACATCTTTCCATTCTTCTTTTACCTTATTCCTCACCAGGTACTCTTTGATCTAGTAACATTGGTCTCCTTTTTTTCCATGAACAAGATACTCCATCTCTCTGAATATTCCCCTACCCCACTTCCCCATTCCTGGAATGTTCTTCCTCCTGGAATGCTCATATCTACCTACTGAGCTCCTCTGCTTCCTTCAAGTCCCAAATGAAATCCCACCTTCTACAAGAAGCTTTCCCCATCCCCTCTTAATTCTAGTGCCTTCTCTCTTTTAATTATTTCCTATCTATCCTACAGAAAGCTTGTTTGTATATATGTGTTGGCTTGTTGGTCCTCCATTAGATAATTAGTTCCTTGAGGGCAGGGAATGTTTTTTGCCTCTTCTTTTTTTCTTTCTAGTGCTTCGTGGTGCATAGGAGGCACTTGACTACTATGGCCCATTGAGTGATTGACTGATAGAGAAGTGATGATGATCTCAAGAAGAATGAGATATAGTTTGGAAATGGCCAATATGAAATTGATTTTGTTTGACAATGCTTATTTGTTACAAGGATTTTTTCTTCCTTTTCCTCATTGTTGGGAGTAGGGGGCTTGGAAGATTAGTAATAGTGATGCCAAAAAAAGAAAAAAGGAGGCCATTACAACACTTGAACAATTCATAGAAGAAAAAAGAATGAATTTAAGAAGGGAGCACAGAAAAATAGGACAGTTTTGAAAATAATATTTGTAATTTATTTTATAATTTTAAGAAAAAGCAAATAGTCTGAAATGAAAAGGTTTGTGGTTTCATATAGAATATTGTTTTTCAGTTTTCTGCAGTGTGTTTGGGGAACATGTTTTTTGTATTTAAATCAGAATAAAACATTTTTCAAAAAGGAAAAAAAGACATAAATCAGCATTATTACTTCCTACACTGACCTATGTTTAGAACATTTTCTTCCGATGCTTATAAGCTGTATAACCCTGGGAAGTCCTTAAACCTTACTTCATCTATAAAATTGGAATAATAATACTTTCAGTACCTACTTCTCAGGGTTATTGTGAGGAAAAAACTTTTTTTTTTTTTTTGCTTTTTTGGAGCGGGGAAGGCAGTGCAATTGGGGTTAAGTGGCTTGCCCAAGGTCACATGGCTAGTTTTGTGTTAAGTGTCTGAGGTTGGATTTGAACTCAGGTCCTCCTGACTTCAGGGCCAGTGCTCTATTCACTGCACCACCTAGCCTCCCCTGGAAAGAACTATTTAAAGCACTATTCAAATATAGCTTGATATCATTATTGTTTTTACATTCAATTGAGGAAAATTGCTACCACTCCTGAGGGTACTTCCTTTTCAGTGACCACCATGATTTGTCTCATTGCATTTCAGGATTGCTTTGATTTCTGTTGTGTCTGTGGTACCCCTGCCCTTTCTCATTTATTCATTCAACAAACATTAAAACAAATCTTCAACTTCCAATGAAAGAGTAATAAGAAAACTATCTATACATATCAACCAATAACATAGGACATTATCTTCAATAGGAAAAAATTAATAACAGAGATATCAAGAATTTCACAGAAGATAAAATTCAAAGAATGAGTCAGCAACAAAACTTATATCCACACAAATACTTGATGGGAGCAGCAAAGTGAACTAGAGATTTTAATGCAAAGAGGCAATTTTACTTGTCAGTGTTACTGAGACTTTGTAGGATGGGACCAATTACTAGAATATGTCTCTGGAAAACCAACCCTTATTCAAAAGGAACAGAATAGATTAAAAGGATGGTTGACTAACTTCTTACATGAAGAAGATATAGTCAGGTGAGGAAATCCAAGAACCAGTGAAGGAAGCATGGTGGAAAGCATTTGGGTGATGACTTAAAAAAAAGAGAAACAGAGGTTATAGTGTCATTATAATATACTACAGACCACTTGGACAGAAGATAGAAATAGGTGATGAATTCAGGAAATATACCACAATCTTGGTGTGGAAGCATGATAGAAGTAGTGATGGGGCTCCTTAATTATCTGGATATCTATTAGAGTGCTCCTCTTCTCTGTTAAAAACAAAAGAGCTGACATATTTCCTTGCACGAATGATCACTTTATCCTTCCAAAGGTAGAGGAAACAATGAGGGGACTTGTTTTCTGAACCCATTTCTTTCCAACAAGGAGGAATTATTTAGATGGAAACCTTGAAGTGAACTAATAATGTTTTCAGTCAGTATACATTCATTAAATGCCTACTATGTGCCAGGAACTGAGAATACAAAGAAAGGCAAAAGATGCTCCCTATTCTCAAGGAGCTTACAGTCTAAAGCAGGGAGACAACATACAAGCAAATTTGTCCAAAAAGCAGCCAACAAGGATCTATTAAGTGCCCACTCTGTAGAAAATGGACTGCTGGTACAATGGATAGAGCACTGTGCTTGGAATCAGGAGGGCTCATCCTCATGAGCCTCAGACACTTACTAGCTGTGGGACCCTGGGCAACTCACCTATCTGTCTTAGTTTCCTCATCTGTAAAATGACCCAGAGAAAGGAATGGCTGACCACTTCAATATTTTTGTCATTAAAAGCCCAGATAGGGTCACCAAATTGGACATGACTGAAAAACAACAACAAATGTGTAAGGTTCTATGTTACACACTAGGGGCACACAGGAAAATATATATATATATATATATATATATATATATATATATATATAATATATATAGACACTGTCCTCAAGGAGCTTCTGTTCTATTGGGGAGACAACATGAACCTATAACATACACAGTCAGATCAGTGAAAGCTCACTGCTCACGTTCAGTGTCAGCATTTCTACCTCTGACATTGACTATTAAGTCAGGGCTTGATTTATCATTTTGTTGATTATCTAGGGTTAAGAAATCAAAAATGCAGATTAAACTTAAAAGTGTATGTACATCCTTCCCTTCCCTCTCAGAGCTGAGTTGTTAAATATTTCCTAGTATGCCCCCCATATTGTTCTATAAATATTGCTTGAGCTCAGCTGGTTTGCAGCAGAAGGCTGAGAGAATGAAGTCATCACCAGACTAGAGCTTTGGCGATTGCAGGCTAATGATGATGAAAACAACAGGAATATTAACTGGCATCTGTGCAGAGCTTTAAGGCAAGGCATTTGACATCTGTTATCTCATCTGAGCTTCATAACCCTCCTATATGCACAATAAATATATGCAAAATATGTACAAAATAAGGACAAGATAATTGTTGGGGGGGAGATAGCAACTGGGGGAGGCAGAAAAAGTGGCACGAGTTGAATTTTTAAAGAAACTAGGGATTCTAAGAAGTAAAAGTGAGGGGGAGAATGCCTTCTAGCCATGGAGAATAACCATTGCAAAGGCACATAGATGAAGAAAGCATGAGAGGGACAGAAAGAAGACGGGTTGGCTACACCACAGTGTGCCTCAAGAGGAGGAGAAATGAATCATTAGACAGGAAAGGGAGGTCAGAGCCAGGCTATGAGAGAATAGAAGAGGAAGGCAAGGCATAGTTTGATGTGCTCTATAGATTTGAGGAGAGCTGACTTCAAAGTATTCAGAGGAAGGATAGATAGGACCCTGTAATTTAGAATTCTAAATTAGCCCAGGTGGGATGAAAAGCTCTTAGAAGTGAATTTCTGAAAGCTCAAAGAAAAATGATTCCAATGAGGAAAAAAAGTGAGAGCTGTCCAAAGGGATATCTATGGCTATTCAGAGAAATTGTCTTGACTGAACCAATACAGATTTCATTCAAACTTCAAAAAATGACTGATGGGCTATTTAGACACTCCTCTTCAAAAAATACGGGAGCTAAACAGCCTGTCTGTCATCTTTAGAAGTTGAAACAATGTCTTTATTTTATTAGTCAAAATCTGACTGTGGCATAGTAGATGGAGCTGACCTTAGAGCCAGGGACACTTGGGTTCAAGTACCACCCTTGACACACAATGGATATGTGAACTTGGACAAGTCAGTTAACTTCTAAGTGCCCTAGACAGCTTTCTAGCATTACAAATAACAGAGAAAGTGCCAGCCTGCATTGGTTTAGTTTTCCCACCCAAGAGCTCCCTATATATCTAAGAAATCTGGAACCAGTTTTTATCCCTATCCCTACTGGTTTGACTGATCCTGATGCTGGCTCAGGTCTGTATGCTCCTGTGACTGTACGTGGAAAGTATGAGTCTGATTACAAATATCTGGGGTGGAGTCCTATGCAGACTTTTCAGTCTGAGTAGGTCTGGGGAGTTGAGTCTCTCTGGATCTCCCCATACAGTGCAGGACTCAAGAGGAAGAGATTGGAGGGATTTAGAAGCTAAACAATAATAGACTTGAGGACCAATTTGCTTCTGCCAGTTAACCAAAATGTTTTAATGTTCACACAAGAAACACAGAACAATTAGGATTTGAGAACTTATGCATATTGTCAAGTTATCCACCTTAGAACTTTCTGCCACTTTTTTTTGGAGGGGTTAAGGCAGGGCAATTGGGGTTAAGTGACTTGCCCAAGTCTAGTAAGTGTTAACTATCTGAGGCCGGATTTGAACTCAGGTCCTCCTAACTCCAGAGCTGGTGCTCCATTCACTGTGCCACCTAGTCACTCCCCTTTGCCACTTCTACTACGGGACTAGAGACTCCTAAGGTTTCAAGAGAAAACCATGCTCCCTTGCAAAGCCAATCAGCGGTAGATTCCTGAGAGAATGCTACTGTGAACAGCTTTTAAGATTCAGATTACACAGTATTAGTGAACACTGTTTATTCCATTACAAAATCAAGATTCAGTACAATATTCACAGTAT